>JABFFB010000222.1:0-255206 GCA_013623555.1 Fusarium nisikadoi
TAAAAAATATAATTTATTAAATAAATAAATATAATATAAAAAATCTTAATAAAAATTCTTTTTTAAAAAAAAAATTATTATAATACTTTTAATAATATATTTTTAATTATAATTAAAAAGCTAATTTATAATAAACTTTTATATTTAAGTTTTAATTTAATTAATTTATCTTAGCATTTAATATATATATTATAAATTCATTTTTAATTAAACTTACTTAATTAGCCCTACCACCCCCTCCAGCTTAAGCTAATAGGCAGCTCATAACGTCATACATATTTATATGTGTTTATTATTTGTCCTGCAACTTGATTACTTTATCCTCTTCGGCGCAAAATGGATGAAACTTGGCAGGAGGAGATACTCTTCTCACGGTCCTTTCATAATCAGAAGACTCGTAAATCCACACCACAGGTGTCCAGCTCCATCACTATTACAAGAATCCTCGGCTTATACCAACTTCAATGTCCTAAAGCGAATCTCCTGGCTAGCACCTCTCAATGCAATGTCAATCCAGCCAAAGGCAAAAGCGATAAAAAGCCTAAACGTCACCCTGCGAACTCCCCGCGGTTTGAGATCCATGGCTTTACAGACGAGGAAGATGGGTTAGAGGGCAACTTATTTCTTCCTGCCGTGTTGGATGCTTCTTTTGTCATGGCCGGAAGTCGGAAGAAAATCCATGAGATTCTGGATCGGGGAAATATGCCAGAGGAACCAGATTGCGATGCTGAAAGGGTTGAGTATAACCCTGGGGAAATATCGGCGGATGCCTCTGATGCTGACAATCAACAATCCAAACTCTGTCACGACCATCAATCATCTGAGGTCTCAGGAGATGAAGATGATCGCCCGAAGGAGCCCCATGACTGCAAGACCACTGAAGAGCTGCGTTCTAACAATTTTGAGAAGAATACCTTTCGACAACCAAAGTTCTGGCTTTCATGGAGAGGGAAAGTCCTTATTGAGCCTGAAACGGGTCAAGTCCGGGAGGATCATTCACCGCTCGACGCGATTCAATCCGGCATAGGCTATATCGTCTTTACTGGAAATAAGTACCAGAAATTCAAGGGTACCATCAGTTGTGATATTCTGGGTTGGGACAATGTTGCAATAACTGGTTGGAAACAGTGAACCATATCCCTGGAGACTCTCACAAAGCACTCCCTAAACTACTTGTTCCAAATAGAACCATGTAGCTTATATCCTCACATGACTCTTTTGGGCCATTCTAAATACAGGACTTTCATATGATACTATAGCAATCTTATTGATAAAGGGCTTCAGCCTCGTCTCACTGTTGTCCAGACAAGATCAACCTCAACAAGATCAATGGCTCGTGTCAGGATCACAATGGATCAAGTAACCGCCACACGACAAGTGGGTATGTAGCAGCATCTAATGAGCAGTGGTCTGTCCTCTGTTGGATAATGCACTTCCGCAGGGTGCTAGCTTACATCTCGGTACAGGAACCGTAGTCCTGCTTAAGCTCTGTGCATAAGATTTGTGTCTCCGGCCGCTGAAGAGACATTATCTCGCTCAGTTACTCAAGGACTTATAAGCTTGCTGCCACAACGGCCATCAGCTAAATGGAACAGGTTATCCTGCGACACGTTGAAAGGTAGTTTGAACGTTATAGCTCAGGCTTCGATCGGCATTAACTAGAGGTCTTTGTTACGTGACCAGTGCATCTCATTGCTAGGGTGACCTGTCTGACGTGAAAAGAGGGAGCTGTATCGATGGGCCTCACTCCTCAACTAACCTCCGCAATTAGTCGGAAGGACGGAGAGAAGCGGGTGATTTGCAAACACGAGATGGGCCACAATCGCTGCATATAGTGACATCATGCAATTTACTAAGTAAGTAATGACTCCCATCTATAGTGATAGTGTTTTTGTGTGGACACTTGCAGGTATTAGTATCATAGACGAAAACCATGCTATAGTGTGTACTACCTCTCCTTGGCTGTCAGTGGACTTGAATACCGGGACCAACGACTAAGCTGATGTGAATCAAATGAGAGTATTTCTATCTGCGCATATGGCCATGGCAACCAGACGAGCAAGGGGTGAGGGTGGTATCCTCCTAGCTCCAATTATCATAAATCATTGCAGACTCAAGGTTGTGGAGCTCTTCAAGGCTTCTCACGGTATACACGGCTCCATTATCACTTAAGGGATCTGCCGGAGAGCGGAAACCATGGATGACATAAGATTAACGGAGATAACTGGGAACAGAGTGAGCATGATAATAAAGCTAAACATAGTTAGCGATAGCAAAGTTAAAGCATGAACAACAAGAGTCCGATTGAAGCAAGCATCTCCAAATCGAAAGAAGACTCTCGATCGCAAAAAAAGCTGAAATCGGTGATCTTTCGTGAAATCTGCTCTATCTAGACGAAATAGGACACTCGTTTAGAGTTTGCACTGCATGCGGCTGAGTATCCAGCAGTCAATAGTTTGAGCTACTGGCATGGCATCACCGAGTGATATGTCTTGACCATGTTGATGAACTCAAGTCAAACGAACCTAGACCTTGAACTAATGCAGGTGTAAATCGATACGAGGTCTCAACTGTTTCACATCTCATGTGATGTCACGATCTGGCCAAATCAGGGCCGGGCTTCCATTTTGAGGTGTAGTTGGTCAGAAGGAAAGTCCCCGACAAGAGCTAAAAATACCCCAAACGAGACTATTGAATGTTGTGCATACATACAGAAGTAGACAGGTCTTCACACCCTCAAATGGTCAAGATGGGAGCCAGACCATTTCGTTTCCTGTTCTGAGTGGCCCTAGCGACGAATCGCAACACCCTCTCGACAACACTTGCTCTGCTGGTGGATTAACGAGGCAACAAGTCTCACAAATATCGCAATTCTCACCAGTGGTGTGAGATTCAGAGTTTTGTTGATGTCGGCAACGACTAGAGATCACGAAATGCAAGTTATGACTGTACGCCTTGCATTAATGCATAAAACTTGACACGAGCTCCAAGGCGGGCACCAATGGTTGTCCGTCCCAAATGATATTCTCCTAGTGCACAACTCAAATACTGCTATCGAGCTTGCATGAGGCGCCTGCATAATTACACTCGCATATACTGCTGGTGACGGAGGACTTTTGTGTTGGCTCTGCTCAGTATAATTCGCACGCTTCTTTGAATCGGCCAGAGCCAAATCGATAGATGAAAATACGAAGTCAAGTTAAGCTGAAAGACTTAGTTGACTCGATATATTAGAAAGCTTGAATATAGTTCTTTGAATTGGTCATGGTCGACTCAAGATGACACTGCAAGTACTTATGTTGACATACTAAACTAAACTAGCTCTCAGGTTCCTGGAAAAGCTCGCCTGACAGCTCCAGGGACAGGCATTTCAGAGACAAGAATAACCATAAATTTTAGCTTAAGCTTGATAATAATAAGGAAGCGAGTTTGGGTCAGACCGTTGCAGGTGAGGCCGGTTTGGCTTACAACCCGCATCCCTGAACATGCAACCGCTGGCGATGTCTTGATTGGGGATGGCCAACTCGACCAAGACCCATTTCGTCCTACAAACAACTCGCATAATGAGTAGCATATTGTGTTGTGTCATGTCAATAGCATTATCTCCGGAAGACTCGGTTGTGAGATCTGGGAAAGGTACGGCGGCAGCAACGGACCAAAGTTGCGGAGTGAGACGCTGTTATTGTGCCAGCAAATCTCTTTCGTTCTATTTCTATTCGACCGTCAGTGAATACGATATATACCATGAATTGATGTTTCACATCAACTGGGCTATTCCATCTAAAGCTGACCTATGGCTGTTTAGTTCCGGAGAGTCCATTTGTCCGAACCGCACCTGAAGACCAATCGCCATAGTAACCCCACAAGTATTCCCAGCATCTGTTGGTCGGATTTCATCTTGACTGTTTCAGTATTCAGCCTCAGGAGATCCTTGAACCAGCTACTTGCTCATTGCTTCTGCGTCAAGACACCGCATTCAAAAGCGCATGCATAATACGAGAAGACACCAACTTTTGTTGGTAAGCAAGCCACCACTTGAAGGTAGATGATGATGATAACGTCATTCTGCAATAACACCATATGGCAGTTTTCTTCAGAGTGTCAACTTCATCTCGAAAGAAAGAGCCATGTCGAGCTTGGAGCATCCATGTCCTTATAGAAGCCAATCGCATCTAAGGATCAAGGCGGAAGTTCTCATCCGATATGTAAGCCATAAATTCGATTTGAGACTAAGAACCAAAGCATCATGATGCATACCTGTCGAATATTTTCCAAGCGACTATACGTAAGCATGTCACCATGTACTCAATGTGGATGTTGCTCGATCCCAGCTGATCCAGTCGCAATGGAGTGCAGCACGTTGATTGAGGTCAATGTAAAGATGGTGTATGGTTCGTCTCAATATCTCGTCCGGCGATGAGAAAAGAACATGAAAGCTCGTCGCTTCCCCCCTCTCAATCTATTATCTTCTCTCCTCATCCGCCTCTCAATTTCTCAACTTCACTTCTTGAACTGTCTCTTCACTCTTTAGAGAGACCTGACAATCTCTTTACAATCTTTTCTTCACTACAGCACAACCCTGCCAACCATCTGTAAAGATGAAGCTCTCTGCTGTTCTCTTGACTCTGAGCTCTGGAGCTGTCTCTGCTCCAGTTGCCGAACCTGGCAGAGAGGTCTACTGCCATGAGTACAAGCCCAGACCATACGATCCTGGCTGCGGTGTAGAGAAGCCGAAGCCTCACAAGCCGTGGGAGAATTATCCCCGCCAGCCTGAGAAACCGCACTATCCTCCTCCCAAGCCTCACAAACCAGAGCCTTGGCATCATAAGCCAGAGCCTCACTATCCACCTAAGCCGCATAAACCGGAACCTTATCACCCTCCCCCCAAGCATCCCAAGCCGGAACCTCACTATCCTCAAAAGCCTCATGAGCCAAAGCCGCACTATCCTCCCCCAAAGCCGCACAAGCCTGAGCCTCACTACCCACCTAAGCCTCATAAACCTGATCACCCAGAGACGCCTGAATATCCCAAGCCAGGAAAACCGGATCATCCAGGCAAGCCTCATAAGCCATGGGAGAATAAACCTGGCCAGCCTGAGAAGCCTCATTACCCTCCGCCTAAGCCCCATAAACCTGATCACCCGGGTAAGCCTGACTATCCTGAACCTGGCAAGCCCAATCACCCGGGTAAGCCAGAGCATCCAGGTAAACCTGATAGCCCTGGCAAACCTGACTATCCCGGACCTGGTAAACCTGATCACCCAAGCAAGCCTGACTATCCTGAACCAGGAAAGCCATCAGGACCCGGCAAACCCGATAAGCCTTCTGCTTAGACTAGCAACTTGGGGCCATCCTTCCATACTTCAACAAAAGCTCAGCTTGATCTTGCTTAATGCAAAATCACACTTACGACTGGTCCCAAGTCTGTAATCCTTTGGCCAGAGGACTTATGACTTATGTGCTAGGATGATGAGAATCTTTGGAGAATATCCACGCAAGGCAATCAACACTCGTTTCCTCACTCCTCACAAATCTCAACGAGAGAACTTTTGTTTCACTGTTTAACTTTATTATTTCTACTCTGAGTATTTGACATCTGCCGACGACTGGCCCTTCTCTTCTTATACTCTCCTTAATCCTATTCTTCAGTACTTGGGTTGAGCAAGTGGAAGGCGAACATGACCTGACACTACCTACTATCATTTATATCAAACATGTCATTCTCTCAAGTTCCATTTCTATGACTGTTCTGTATCGTTTTGAATCCGTGAATAATGGCCCTCTTGTTGTGATGCAATCGCCATTATATACCGTGAAATTCACCAGTACGTCAGCGTAGCATCTTCAAGTTATACACGGCTTATTTATGTCCGTTTCTAATAACTACACATTATAAGTACCTGGTGCATAGGCCAATAAAGTCCAGTTCTGGAACCGGACTCTATGTTCCGATTATCCGTCATCAAGCGGGGTCAAGTACCATATCTCACCACACGAGCCTCATCTCCTCATATCCTCATCTTTAACAGGTACAGAAGGTTTATTCTTTTTGTTAATTTGAGCTCACAAGATGAATGTCCACAGTGGCCCTGACGACTCGTGGCATGGGATCATTACTTCGGATGGCCCATTCGAGCCAGAGAAGGACCGCTACCATCTTTACATCGGACTGTTCTGCCCTTTTGCTCACCGAGTAAATCTCGTTCGTCATCTCAAAGGTCTTCAAGATATTATCGGGTTATCCATCGTGAAGCCATACCCCAAAGGTAATGAAAGGGGATGGCCAGGTTGGAAGTTTCCCAATCCTCCGGATGATCTCTATGAAGGGGCTACCCGAGATCACGTCTTCAAATCACAGTATTTGCACAACCTTTACTTCAAAGATGACCCTGAATACAAAGGCCGGTACAGTGTACCTCTTCTCTGGGATATAGAGGGGGATCAAATTGTCAATAATGAGAGCGACGAAATGCTTCGTTGGTTGCCAACAGCCTTCGATTCCATCCTTGACTCGAACAGCCCCGGGCGAGACCTTGACCTCTATCCGGAGAATTTGAGATCGACCATTGACGATATCAATGTCTGGATGCAACGAGACCTTAACACTGGCGTCTACAAAGCAGGATTCGCAACGTCTCAGGAGGAATACAGCAACAATGTGCCAACAGTCTTCGCGGCACTTAACAAGCTTGAGGCACTAATCCACCAAAATGGAGGCCCCTATATCCTTGGCAAGCAGCTCACCGAAGTTGACATACGCGCGTATGCCACTGTCGTCAGATTTGATGTTGTCTATGTTGGCCACTTCAAATGCGACCTCGGAACCATTCGCGCCAACTACCCAGTCATTCATGAGTGGCTCAAGAACCTCTACTGGAATGTTCCAGGTTTCAAAGAGACGACAGACTTTAGGCACATCAAAGAAAACGTAGGTCCGTAACTCGGTTGTCTGAATGGGACTAATCTTGGATCAGTACACAAAGAGCCATTCCATGATCAATCCTCTGGCTATCACACCTCTTGGTCCCTTTCCGTATGTGGAGGAGGGTGTTGACTTGGACTTTGGCAAGCTGAAGCCAGGAGTGATTCGTCACCCGGCTGTGATTGAGCGTCAGGAGGAGCTGTATGGTTCGGAGGACTAGAGTCAGAGGCTCTAGTAACCGCAAAGATGGAAGCAAATGATGCGTGAATTCGGCATCGAGTATCTCACGCCAGATCGTCAAACCGACCTTCATGTTATCCTAGTTCGTATTTGCTCCATACATGCATCATTCTTGGACTCAAGTTCTGAGGCCTGTTATCCAAAATTACTCAAGGCGGCCCCGTGTTTCCTTGGTTCAATTCCATGCCTGTAGCAGACTGTAGCCACGTATTCCAGTCGATTTCAGTATCGATATCCATATTGATATCGACGTCTCCCAATCCGTTGCCAGTTTGATTCATGTCGGTCCAAAGCCACGACGCAACATCTGCATCTCCAGGTTGGCCATCGCCCCATGTTTGTGGAAGCATGTTAATCTCTGTTGGCATTGCATCACCAGCTACGCCCATCTGCAGACCAGGGTGGTAAGAAGCAAAGTCGAATGAGGGGTTTTCCCACTGAGTGGCATTGTTACCCATGGACGGGTTAGCTATGGATTGCTCCGTGACGCTCCCACCGGTTCGAGGCACATGTTGCTCGGAAGTGCCATAGGTAGTCTTGCCGACAGCGGAACGCCAATGCTCAAGAAACCGCTGCTGTGAATTTGCTTCCTGTGATGATTCTGGGCTGACAGGAATAGGAAGGGCGCGATCAGCCTTCTCCAGAGTCTCGATCACGGCAGGATTGTTCCGAATTTGCACCAATTGCTCGTCCCGATGACGCCTCGCTTTGGCCATTAATCGGCGCAGTGGAATCCACATACGCGCATTCTTGGTCATGTTGTGCTGCGACGGTATCAGCCAGACGCTGTGCAGAGCCACCCATGCGCGTTCAATAGTAGGCGACCACTGCCGTCTGGATATCTCGATCAGAAGCCATACAATGGCATACCAGTGAGTATACGTCTGGTATATCCATCGCCACTGACGGCATTTCGTCTCGGCATTGAGCGCGTGATTATGCTCTGCGACCTCAATAGCGGCGACAAGCAGTTTGTCTCGAATCTCGTCCGAAAACCGCTCATTTGGTGACGCAAAAAGCGAGGGGAGATAGACCAAGAGTGTCAGCTTGGAGAGCACAAGCCGCGTACACACGACCCCGACCCAGTTGGCTATATCTTCTGGATGCGCGGAGCGGAAAAGGTAGCCATTCTCAAGCTTTTCTTGGATACCGTCGAGCAGCTTAGTCTGCTCCTCGAGGGTAGGCCCAGATGAGTGAATACTCGATGCCATCAACTGTCTTGAAACTCGAGCGAGTTCACACATGGAGAGTGCGAAAGACATGTCTGTAACGCCTTTGCGCTCTGGAGGGGTCTCCTTCGTTTCGGGCTCAATGTCCGAAGTGTTGACGTTGAGAGGTATCTTGGTATCGAAGCTGTCTTGTGTGATTGAGAATTCAGTCCCCTGATCTTCAGACGCACGAATGTCAACTGTAATGATCATCCACCAAAGACGACGTCGTTGCTCAACTTCAAACGGTGATAGATGCTGGAACCTTGAGCCGTCTCGATGAAGGCCAACGGCGTGGGCCATACGAATCATCAAACCAGTCATCATCCAAACGTAGATAGGGCTGTCGTACCGCCTCGCGAGAGATAAGAAGATGACCAAAGCCTGAACAAGGACAATGTCCGGGTTGTTGAGGAAGTCTGCTCGTGCTAAAGCCTGTTCTAGGCCTCGACGGAACTTCATATTGAGCTCCATTTTGGTAGACCCGAAATTGGCTAGCACATCGTCGTCCTCCATGGACGTGATGGCAGCATAGTAGATGGAGAAGAGCAGCGCTTGGTGCTTGAGAGATATCTTGGCCGCTGTCCCAGGTGAAGGACGGACCATCTTTCTGATGCTCGGCATATGCACGATGTGCATGATGAGGTTAATGTTCTCGTCGAATACGTCCAGTAAGAAGGGAATCTGTGATGGTAGCGGACTGAAGTCCTGTTCGCCGGGCGATGCAGAAGCTTGGCTGTTTCGAAACAAGAAAGCATGCCGCTCCGATGGTTCTCGGTAGAGTTCCTGAGTTGAGGGAGTGCTGATCGGAAAGTCTTCATCTTCAGAAGACTCATCGTCATCTGCCATCCTACGAGGGTCCATCTTCAACCCATCAAGCTGCAGGCAGTCAGAGCAATGGACAGGGAGAAGCAAGGCTAGATAGAGATGACATACCTCATCACTGATACGGGACCAGAAGCCACTAGCTACATATTTTTCTCTATTCTTATCCTTGATGACCATTCTTCCAAAATGCTTCTGCACATCTGAAGCCGTCGATGTTGACGACGGACTGGCTGCATCCTTCACAGCATCTTGAGGAGACGGCGCACCAGAAGAAGCACCCCTACTCGCAGCGGCATTAGCCACCTCAAGCTGACCACTCAGCTCCTTGACCAGATTCTCCAGTGTCCGCAGCCTATTCATGACCTGATCAGTACCAGAGCCACCAGCAGTACCCTGTGCATGGGCACCCTGTCCATTGTCGGCGATGCGCTCCAAGCGCCTCGCCCATCTAGGCGGACGATCATTGGAGGGCACAACGCATGGAATATCAGCCTTGCGACAGTTTGAGCACGGCGACTGCTTGTCACAGCGCACTTTACGGCTGCGACATACGACGCAGCTGCGGAGCTTGGCTGTGGAGGCGTTCCTCGCGTTTTTCTCGGGCGCGGCGGCCGAATCTGACGCGAGAGGGGTTGGGACAGCGGGGGAGGGCGTCATTCGTGGTGATGAACAGCGATAAAGTGACGGACAATGATATGCATAAGACGATCTCTTACGGATACATACGGACGATTTGATTTGGCAGTAATTACTTTCTTTCTGCGATAGGAGTTTACGTCTTTCTACGAGGGAAATGAGCTTGTCATCGGGTGAACTATCGTGGTAGACGCGCTGCTTCCAACCATGGCTATCATGAACCATCAGTCACTACTTGATCATTCCTTACGGCCAGCTAAGAATCCACAATGAGTGGCATTTATCTCTGTAGAAATCCTTTCCTAAGCATCTCTTTATTAGCAAACCTGCAATCCGCTATTAGAACATCCATATGATATTTCTTTTGTCCATTCAATCTGATCCCCAAGCATAACTGATAAGTAGTTGCGATACTGAGCGTTAGAGCACCGATAGGTTATCTAAAAGCAAAGATAAGCGCTAAAGCATTTTAGGACAACTGTGCCATTCTCCTCAGCACCGATCCCTTAGGGTAATCAGGTCATCATCCATCGTGCCAATAACTCCTCTGAATAGGACACCGAGAGTTTTGGAATCGAAGGTGGTTAGATGATTATCATTTATATCAAGTAAAGAATCTAAATACTGCGAGCTAATTTATTTATACTACACGTCCACGCTGTGTTGTCAAGCAATTCCCCATGCTCAGTAGGTGATGGATGCAATCCTGTTCACATACTTGGTATGCGTCTCTACCAGCAGGTTATCAGCTAGCCATTTCCCAGCGTCCTCCCTTGAGATAGTGTATCCAATCTCTAGCGACTCTATCCCATTCCTGGGATCCTCGATTCCCACGCGCACTGGCGTTTCGCTCTCACCATCCACCAAAAGACTGGCCCGCACAATGGTAAAGTCTTCACCACTGTCAGCCAACTCGGTCTCCATGATCTTTTTGTCCTCATGCGGGACCTTGAGAGCAATCGCGTAGATCGGATATAACAGAAGGGGATAATCGCGGCCAAAGTCCGACATCCCAGTGGTGCTGAAGACAGTGATATGCGGTCTTCCAACCGAGCCCTCTGCACGTATTTGCGTGAGAGCTTCAAGAAGGACAGCGATGCCGATCCGGCAACAGCTGGGATCATCAATCGTCATTTTGTGGATGATGGGCTTGCCTCCAATCGTAGAGACGATTGCATCCACTATTGAGCCATCGTCCTTCTTTAGACAAGAAGCCACGGCCTTGATATCGTGGGCGTTACCCTCAACAATTCTAAGATTGGGATGGGTTTTTGGTGAGACGTGCGCCTCAAGTTTTGAGGGGATTCGACACAGAGCGATGCAGTTATGCCCTGCAGCCAGTGAATGTTTTAGCGCTGAGAGGCCTACGCCTGTGCTAGCGCCGAAGAAAGCGACAGTCTTTGACGAAGACATGGTCGTGCGGATGAGGTCTGGAAGATTTAAAGACGTTGAAAAAGGTTATTTCACTAGAGAAATTGTCTCGATCTAGAATCTTTATTGTTTGAGTCTATTTTCAATTGTCGAGGCCGGCCGTGACCCTTCTTTTGTACTGTAGAGTTAGCTTGAGACCGACAGTTGACCGAAAGCGATCAGGCCTGTAAACAACCGCTAGAAACTCGCTCTTTTTTCGCGCCCCCTCGGGTGGGCTGCCTGAATGGGCAAACAGGACAAGCTCACAGTTCAACCAAACACAATCCGTCGTGCCTAGATTTGAATTCCGCATTCTACGTATTCAAGTATGATCCTGAATATGTACAAGTCATATGAATGTCCCTGACTTGTTGTCGATCAAGACCGCCAGCATACAGCCCGCAGTGTCTCGACCTGACCGATAACGCAATAGACCGGGCTGTGGCCTTGAAAATGCACTTATTTATTGGTCACACCCAGAATATGCAGTCAGCGTCTTACTGGACGCCATCCGCTTCAAGACAAGCACCCAAGGTAGCGAGCGACCCAGACAGGCAAGCGTCGCGAGCATTGCGGCTGAGACCTGGTGCAGTCAGTGGTGTCTCGATCATCGCGATTTGGGCTGGCACCGGCACCTGCATAATAAATTAGAAGCCGTTTAATACTGTGAAGAGAAGAACCATCAGTTTCGTTAGACCGCCATAATGACGCAGATGGCCCCTTCAAGCAATACCAATCCGCAGAGTCTCTGGGATCAAGCCTTCAACTCCCTCAGCGCAGATCTAAAGACATCACTTGGCCAGGCTGCAACACATAAGCGCGACATTCTAGCCGCTGCTCTGGAGGCAGCCGAGAACCGCAAAGCCATCAGTCTGCGCAAGCGTTGGAAGTTCCAGCGCTCAAATGGCCAAGTCGTTATTGTCCGAGATGTTCTTGAAAAGATCGCCAAATGGATCGACTGCTTCAAAGCCGTCGGCGACGCAGCTGTACAGTTTGATGCCAGCAACGCTTCGCTGCCCTGGGCCGCCATCAGACTGCTTCTTCAAGTGACTGTCAACGACGTCCAGCAATATGGAACTATGGTTCAAGACCTCGAGGTAGTGTCTCGGATCATTGCACGATACAAGGAGTTTGAGAATCTGCATCTTGGCCGAGATCAACCCGCTGAACCTGCGCTCGAAACAGCGCTTACTGTTCTTTACACAGAAGTCTTGACGTATCTGGCACAAACTATTACATTCTTTTCGAAATCGACTGCAGGCATGTTGTACATACCACTTGGAAAGCTCCATCACTGACCAAACCAGTCCGATTAGCCAAGAGCGTCTTTTGGACAGGCGACGACGGGGTCCAGAAGATCTTATCTCGGGAAGATGAGGTCCTCAAATTAGCTAAGCTCCAGGATACCTCAGATCTACGCTTTATTGGAAAGACAGTTCTCCGCATCAGAGATCAAGTCAGCAATAATATCAAGCGCATCGAAGAAGAAGATTACATCAAGATGATATCCTGGCTTTCAACATCGCCTTATCCAATCCACCACGAGACCATATCTCAGTCAAGAACGCCAAACTTCGGCCAGTGGCTTCTACAGAATGAGGCCTACAGAAACTGGTGCGAGTACAGCTCTTCATTGACACTGTGGATGCATGGGATCACGGGTTCAGGCAAGACGAATCTCTTCTCTGTCGTTGTCGACTCATTGCTGTCCACCAGGGCTACGAACCCAGAATCGACTCCCTTCGCATACTTCTACTGCCTCAAAAGCGAGTCAGAACCGGAGAGATCATCAGCAGAGGGAATACTTCGTAGTATCCTGCGTCAGCTGACTATCACAGAAGGCCAAAGCGATGTTCGCGACTTTCTTTACTCCGACTTCCAGCGTCGCTCCAAATCAGCTGTTCTTCAGGGCTTGGACCTTCCTAGACTGAGTAGGAAGGATTGTATAGACCGTATTCTTCAAGTGGCCCGTGAAGACCCCATCACAATATTAATTGATGGTGTTGAGCAGGTTGAAGACGAGAGTCTCAATCTTCTCTTACAGTCGTTATCTGATATCATGTCAAGGGCTGAGAATGTTGTCAAGGTGTTCATCACGAGCAGAAATAGCTCGGATATCCTCTCATTGCTGCCGGCCGCGAAAGAGATAGTTGTAGCGGCAGACCAAGTCCAGGATGACATGGCCCGGTTCATTACTCAGAAGATTGACGACGCAAAACTCATCAGTGGGAGTATCTCGGCAAACACAAGAAGCCGCCTGAAAGAGGAGTTGATAGACGGTGCGGGCGAAATGTAAGTTCTTTTTCACTCACCTTTTCTATTACTGGTCTGACGACGTGACTTTATCTAGGTTTCTATGGGTACATCGGCAGATACAGCAGCTTCGCAAGGTCAAGAACGAACATGATCTTCTTCCGGCCCTACGGTCCAACATTCTCTCAGATCTCGACCAGCTTTACGAGAACGACCTCGCACAGATCTTGCAAGCAGGAGACACATCGCGACAACTAGCCATCCAAACTTTCTCTTGGCTGCTGTACATGAAAGCACCTTTGACTCCCGAGGCGCTGTTAGCCGCAATCGCTACCTCAAGCATACAAAATGTCCCTTGTACAGCGGCCGATATCTCTATTGCGTGTTCGAATTTGGTGGTCATAGACCTCGATCGCCAAGTCGTCCAACTTGCTCATCACTCAGTCAGAGAGTACTTTCTACGTACTCAACAATCTCTGTTCTCCGCCCCAGTAGCTCATAGCCTCCTGGCATCGATCTGTATCAAGGTCAGCTCGCGTGGACCGCCTGATAACGGAAGGCTGGAACAGCAAGTCAAAGGGTTCTTCATCTATGCTGCTACGCACTGGGCAAGCCACTTTGAGAGTTCAAAGGTTGCCAAGAAGGAAGAGAGTCTGTTTCAAGACATGCTCTCTTTTGTTTTTGAGGATGAAGACTATGATGTCAGCCTTTCTTTCGAAGCTTGGCTGGAAATTGCGAAGGAGATTGCAACACTCTTACCGAGGGATCACCCAATGAAACCGGCTCTTGATGCCATACCAAACGAATCATCATCTCCCCTCTTCTTAGCAGCTGTCTTTGGCATAGACGGTCTGCTGACTTTTCTTGCAGAATCAGGGAGTGATATAGACTGGGACCAACGAAATGACCTTGGGCACACCGCAATCTATCTCGCCGTTGCCACAGGTCATCTATCCACTGTGACTAATCTGATTGAGAAGGGAGCCGAGCTGAATATCGAATGTGGTGCATGCGGAAGTCCGTTGCATGTTGCGTGTTTCAGAGGATACCGAGAGGTTGTAGAGATACTTCTTCACAACGGCGCCTCTCAGAAATGTGGTTCGAAGTTTCAGAGTGCTGTTCAAGCTGCATCACAGGGAGGGCATGAAGATATCGTGCTCGATCTCATTAGGCACGATGCTACTATTGACTCCGAAGATGACTACGACCAAGCCATACAAATGGCTACAGAGTATGGCTTCACCAGGGTCCTCGATCAGCTTCTCAGGTCAGAGTTCCAGCGCTTTATAGACAAGGAAACCCCGGACAAAAGTAAGATGCGGTTGGCCAAGGCGATCAAAGGAGACCAGTTGTTTGTACTGCAACGCCAGCTATCCAAAACATCATCTGATGCAAAAGACATACTCCCAAAAGATGCAGTTGCAATTGCGGCTCTCTATGGCCATACAGATATTGTCAAGTATCTCCTGGAACAAGGTCTTGACATCGAAGCCAAAGGACAGTTCGGCACGCCGCTCCGCTCCGCTTGCTTGATGAATCGCAAATCCACGGTCGAAGAGCTACTCCAGGGTGGTGCCAATGTCAACACAGAAGAACGAAAAGGCAATGCACTTTACGTCGCCGCTGTGAAAGGCCACGCAGATATTGTCAGGATTCTGCTTGAAGAGGGTGCAGATGTTCACCAGAAAACGGGGTCTTCTGGCACAGCGTTACAGGCTGCAGCGTACTATGGCCATAAGGTTGTGGTTGAGATGATTCTTGACGCTGGTGCGAATGTCCATGCCGGAGGTTCGTCTCCAGATGCTTTTCATGCCGCTGCTGAAGGTGGTCATCAAGAGATCATTATGCTCTTCCTAGAACGAGGTTACAAGTTCCTGTACGAGCCACCCGGTCCCAAGTACAAGAAAGCTCGACCCTCGTCTTACAAGCCACTTTATCGCGAGGTTTCGCCTGGTAGGGATAAACATCCTCGGTCTAAATTGTGGCCGCATCTTTACAACAGGGGAGCCAAAAAGTCCGAAAACGTCACTGATACAGATGCCCGTGACAACATCACTCAAGTCGAGACTGATGATGGAATGGAGATGCTCGGTATTGATCAAGGGGACTTTCTCCGTAGAGATGACGATATGGACGCCAATTCTGAGAGAAACCGCCCTCTTCAAGCTAGTGCTGCTGGAGGGAAGGATGCAGTTGTCAAGGTATTGCTGGAGCAAATGGAAGTTTTGGGATTATGGGATTATGAGGTTGGTACTGCTCTCAAGGCAGCTGCCTCCAACGGACACTTGAACACTGTTGAGATGTTACTTGATCATGCATCGAGGATGAAGGTTCATTTTATTGAACGCATCTACAGAACTTTGGAGAGCATACCTCAAGGGCGTCACGATATTTTGCAGCTTACTCTTGCCAAAGCCTCTGAAGCTGGCTGCACGGCAGAACAAATTGATCAGTTGAGGCTGAAACTTCCACCAGGAGAAGAAAAGTACAAAGTCGAGGTCATTGAGCCACATGCTCTCAAAGCAGACTTTGTGGCATGTTGCACTTCTGGAGATGTAGCTGTCATGGAGGCTATCATGAGTTCTAAACATCAGCAGCTCCTACAGGAGAAGGATCTCCTGGAAGGTTTGCTGAAAGCTGCGGAGAAGGGCCACGTCTCGGTAATCAAGAGTTTATTCAAGCTTAGTTCTGATCTACAGGGCGTCGCCATTCCGGAAAACATATTGATAGGCGCTGCTGGAAAGGATCTTGAGACATTGAAGTTTCTCCTCTCTCAAAGGCTCGATGTATCCCATTCCGAACTCCTATCAAGACGACTTCTCTTTACGGCGTGTAGCAAGGGACAGCCTGACATCATCGAGTATCTCGTATCGGATTTTGGTATCGATATCAACACCAATGTCCCTGAAGACGAGAAACCCAGGTATCTAAGACGTTTGAGACATTCTATCGATCCTAGCCTTACCAGTGCCACTGAAGGTCCCCGTCTTACCAGTCCTTTGCAAGTCGGCATGAGCGCTTTTGACACCTATGACCTCCCCTATTATGCGAGATATTATAGAGAAAAAACAATGTCCCAGCAGCAGAATGTTATCCAAACACTGCTGAGGCTAGGGGCCGATCCGAACAGTCTAGGCGGAAAGGATGTTTATCCTCTTCCATATGCAGCGAGACTCTGCCCAGATATCGTGGTGAAGGAGCTGCTTGAAGCTGGAGCAGATGTCAAGCTTACCGGGGAAGGATACTCGGCTCTTACGGGGGCTGTGCTGCGAGAAATGGAAACCATGGCGGTTACAACAAGACTACTAAACAGTGGTCACCAACTTCCAGACTATTGTGATGGAGGCAAGGCGCTCCTAGACAAAGTTCTAACGTTCTTTGAAGGTGATAGAGAGCGACAGACCTTCCATAGCATTATCGTTGACCCAGACGGCCGCTTTTTACAGGCCCCGTCTTTGGAGTACGTCTTCGAACAAGGACCAGGAGCGGTACTGGAGTTCCTTCTACAAAAGTATGATACAAGCAAGCTGGAGGACAGAAGATATGAGCTAGTTCTTCAGATGGCCTGTGCTCTCGGCAAAGCTCCTCTTGTCGAGCTGCTCTTATCTCGAGGAGTCGACATTGACGCCACGGGGTACTACTACGGGAGTACTCTACAGGCTGCGGCACGTACTGGCCAGCTACAGATTGTCAAGGGCCTATTGAGCAAGGGAGCAAACCCAAATGTGATACAGGGCCGCTGGCACACATCCCTCCGCGCAGCCATTGTCGGTGGTCACGTCGACATCGTGCAGCTTCTGCTTCAATATGGCGCAGACCCAAAGTTAAAGTACCAAACTGAGCGATTGTCTGAAAATTCTAGGGAAGTTGTGTCGTCAAGCACGCTTCAGCTTGCTCTACAGGAGGGACATACGGAAATCGCAAAACTACTTCTCGAGACAGACCCCTCACTGATCGATGAGGAGAGTCTACTGCCACATCCTCTCATCATGAGCTGTCAAAAAGGAGACCACGTCATGACAGAGCTGCTACTAGAAGTCAATGCTTCGGTCAATGTTCGGGGCCACAAAGAAGCTAATGTGGCAAGTATGAAGGCCCAAGATGCGAGTCCCCTGCATGCCGCTATCTCGGGAGGCCATGTCCGCCTCGTCGAAATGCTTTTGTCGAAAGGCGCTGATACCAACCTGGAAATCGACGACTGTGAGTGCCGAACACCACTGCTGGCAGCGATCAAAAGAGGATATTTGCGCATAGTGAGACTGCTTCTCGACTCTGGTGCAGATATCTCCAAATCTCCTGATGCTCTTTCGAGTGCTGTAGGAGTGAAAGAGGGTCTTCAAATCGTCAATGAGCTGATCGCGGCGGGCGCAAAGGTCGACAGTTCCGGTCTCCTGGAAGCGTGCAGAAGCGGAGATCTTTCCATTGTTGGTGTGCTTCTTGAACAACTGTTCAATGATGAGACAAACCCATCTGAGATCATCGACCAAGCCTTGGACTCACTGACGATGGGGGAGTCTACTGATAACAGGACTTTAAGTCTCCTACTTGACTATGTTCCTCCGACTCCCAAAAGATTTCTCTTCGTTTGCTCCTCGGGTTCTGTCCCACTTGCGAGAAGAATGATTCGACAGGGAATGAGTGTCGATGGCAGTAATGAAGAGGAGGATAGTCCATTGCAAGTGGCTTGCTACAACCTGAGCTTTGAAGTTGTACGACTATTATTACAACGAGGTGCGAACGTCCGAGCGAGATCGTCTCAGCCTGGAGATCCAATTGCACTAGCACTATGGGCTTGCGCATCACCATTGCAACAGCAATTGGAGCAACGAGGGACAAGACACCAGAGGTATCTCAACGCAGAAACTGTGGACTACAGATCTACACAGAGATGCACTAAGATTGTCCGTATTCTGCTTGAGTATGGTGCCAGCGCTGATGGTGGAATGGGCGACTTCGAGGGCCCTCTTCAGCTGGCTTCTTTCATTGGCAGCTTTGAAATCTCCGAGCTTTTGATCGAACATGGAGCCAGCCTAGATAAAGCCACTGGGAACTTCAAGACTCCCCTCTTTTCTGCTTTACAGGGACACAACAGTGACATCATATCACTGATCCTGGAAAAGGGGGTCGACGTCAACTATGTACATCCAACTCATGGCACAGCATTGCACCTAGCTTGTCAGTATAACGATGAGTCACTTGTTCTCCAGTTGCTTCAACATGGTGCCTCACCCGCTTTGAAAGACGCAAACGGAGACACTGCTCTTACGCTGGCACTCCAGTCTGCAGCTTCTCGTAACGGTTATGGTGTCAGCCAGAAAATACCACGACTTATTTGTCGGCACTCGACAACGCTAGATGTCACAGATAGCGACATCATAGCTGCAGCTCGACTAGAACCCAGTGACTTACTGTCTTTTCTCCTTGTCGAGAGAGGAGAACAGCCAGTGTCTGAAGAGCTTATCATTCGTTTCCTCAGCGAAGAGCGTCGGCCAAGTGAGGAAAACATGGAGGTTCTCTTTGATCATAGCGAGGGACAGGAGATAACTCTACGCATGCTCACTACTGGGCTGTCGGAATATGCTTTCAATAGTCTTATCAAGACTCACAAGCTTTCAGTTCACATCACTCCCGATATACTCGAATCTCAAAAAGATCTCAGGACCCTCAAAGCGCTCATGGAGTATCAGCCCGATGTCAAAGTAACGGAGGGTCTCGTGATTAAAATATTGTCAATGAACTCGCGTTACAGCAGATGGGGTCAACCAGAAGAGAATATTGAGCTTCTCTTGTCAATTTGGCCTCAAGACTCGTCACTTCCGGTCACTGACAACATGCTGAAAGCAACCAAATCACTACCTCAGCTCAAGTTCCTCCTCGAGCGCCTTGGTCCAGCTCAGGGAAAGTTGCAAGATATCGCGATATGGATTTGCGACCAGGGGACTGGATATTCCGGCAACCTGGCGGATATGCTGGCACTTGTTTTACAGTCTGACTCGGATATTAAGCTCTCACCAAGCCACCTTGAAGATATCATCCTTGGTGCCAGACCTGGGATGTTAGACATAGTCTTGACGCATACCCCATCCCTCCCAATCACAGAGAAATTGTTTCTCGGCGTCTTCAGAGAGTATCCGCGAGAAGAGATGCGGAAAGAGTTTGCGGAAGTACTCATGAGGCACAAGAAGAAGATTGTCTTCACAGAGAAGATTCGCGATACTATCGATAGGGCATATCAAAACCATTCTGATATTGGAAAGAGAGAAGAATGGTACACTTTGGAAGAAAGGGATGCGACTCAGGAGGAAGTTGAGACCGGGCGGTCAGAGGAGAATGATGGGAACAAGAACGACGATCACATTTCCCCTACCAGACAGGACCAGTAACACGAGCTATGGCATCAGTAGGCGACAACGTCGGAAAGTGACAAGCATGCCCGGGGCTGAGATTATATGAGACCTTGTGTTAGTCCTCAGCCTCTCGGGGGACTGTGTAAGTAGTTGGCGGTCGACGGTGAGTCAAAGCCAAATATCTCAAATAAGAAAGCGTTCACTATATATGACACCATGTACTTGAATGAACAATTGATTCGAAATAGCTAGCTAGGGTATAAGGTACGGTTACTAAAGTACGAGTCTAAACAATGCACAGGCAGATTCCAGGCACATTTCCAGACCACGAGACCCAAAACTTTGAGTACTTCTAGTCTACTCAGAGATAGGGCAAAAATCATAATTGCCATTAACGTTGTTTCCCCACCAGCTTGGGAAAGGGTGTCCTGGGCCACCAGCTCCAAAGACAGCGAAAGAGAGGATGAAGAGGACTGTCAGACTGGCACCGTCAAAGGCACCAGTAACAAGGTAAGAGTAGTCCCTGAAGATGCGAGGTCGGTAGTTTCGGAGGTAGAATTGGACGAAGAAGCCAGAGAGAATCTGGCTAAGGATAACGCAAGTCTGACTCTGGTTGTAAGGAATATAACCAGCGAACTGGATGAACTGGGGGAAGTTGATGTCGGCAACATCAAAGTTCTTGATCTTAGGGTAAAACTGGACACTGTTAGTCGGTTGTTGCAAAGGCTGATGACTGGGGAAATGTACCTTGTAGAAGATTCGGTGGAGCACAACCAAACCGGCACCAACAAGCAGACCGAAAGGAACAAGCTCATAAGTACCGCCAAGCTTGTACAGATAACCAGCAAGAGCCCAAGAGGTTGCGTTGGTGTTGTAAGATTGCATGGTAGCACCACTCCAGGATGAGTTACCATTTCCGTCACGAAGGAGATCTCGGTTGCTGCCGACGATGCTGATCATGATAGCATAGTTGATAAAGCCACCAAGAATTGTTCCCCAGATCTGAGTGAGGAACATGACACGAGGAGGGATTTTGACTATGTCCAAATTAGTATAGACTTGGTAAGATTGATGCGTGAAACTTACGATATTCGCCCATCTTGAGATCGCCAGACAAGTTGACAGCGTTGGCGATGACGTTGTGAGACCATGCAGCAAAGTACATATTACCGACGGGCTTTCCAGGCAGCATGAGACCAGCAATCATCTTGGAAAGGTTGTTGGTCGCAATACCGTTTCCATAACGAGAGTAAAGGAGAGTGCTCTGGAACAAAGGTCAGTACTGTTGGATTTATCGTGGACCTTCTGAACTTACGACTGGTGCAATGATGGAACCCATGATGAGCGATACCACGTAAGCCCAAGCAGGGAGGGTAATGTTCTCTTTGATGACGACGACCAAGCCGAGAATAAAACTTCCCACGAGGACGGTGACATACCACCACCATGGGGCTTCCTTGTAGTGCTTGGCCATGTGCTCGTGGTGACGGTCGTCATATCGCCCTTCCTTGGCACTCTTGAAGGCCTTGACAACGTCCTTGCCCCAGAAGAGGATGCAGTGAAGGATGAGGGCACCGATCTGTTGCAAGTTTAGCTTTTGGTACGATCAGATAGGGGCAATGACTTACAGCAGCATTGGCCATGAACATGGCGTAGGCAAAGGTACCAGTCAATCTAGGAAGACCAAACTCCAACAGGCGTGACTCGTTGAGGATTCCACCTTCGAAGACCTCAGCAACGGGGTAGGTAGTACCGTTGGCCATCAAGAGCCGAGTAGACATGAAAGGCAGGGACTTTGCTCCCCAACCATTTCCGTAGTAGACACCGGCCATGACGATATAACAGACCACGAATCCGACAGCCATGTGAGCTTGGAGGGGGAGCGGAAGAGAGGTGTTGAAAGAGGTAATCTATACATGTCAGCTCAAGTTCGAAGTATGAGGTCATGGTCACTTACATATTGCCAGTCCAGAGAAATGCTGAAGAGGCCAAGACCCTCGTTGTTAGTAGCACCACCAAAAACACGGGTGAGGTTCTTGGCAGTATTTCCGGTCGCCTTCATGGCAGCCAAGCACTTCGCGAAGCCGTTAGCAAGAGTAGAGCATCATCAATCTGAGTATAGCTTACAGGAACAGAGACTGAGTTGAGCCAGGGGAAGATGTAGGCAGGGAAGAACTCGTATAGCGACATGCCACCGAAACTGTACCAGAAGACTCGGAGAGGCTTAGAGTCCTTAACCTCCTGCCAGTGAAGACCCTGGAGAGTCTTGACAGTAGGCAAGTTACTCCAGAAAACAGCATCAACGTGCCAGACAGCAACGGGTCGCATGATACCACAGAGACCATAACCGAACAGACCAATAGAAATGGTGCTCAGGATAACAGTAGTCGGGCTCAAGGGCATGTCGTAGAAGAGATCCTGAGCGGCGAAGACCTGAACACTTGCAGCGGCGTTGGATGCTGAGGTAGCTGTGATGGCACAGATGGCGTGTTCCTTGAGACCCCATGGTCCAGGGTTGATGAACTTGATGAACTTGATCAGGAAGGGAAGTGAACCGGTGTTGCCCTTGGCTCTCCATCGGGCTTCGAAGTTGTCGCCGCGAGGAAGGGCGAAGGCCCAGGCATTGCCGATGAAGTAGGAGATAAGGACGATGAAGGTACCCTGGATGGTGATCATGGTAGGCTTGAACTAAAGTTGATTATATTAGATGATATCCCATTAGAGTCCACGTGGAGAGAGCCACGAACTGTGTAGATCTGGTACATGACAGCCTGGAAACAAGCAAGACCAGAGGCCAAAAGAATACTTCGGAACGTCAAAGCGTTATCGTGATCGTCTCTCATGGGGAGCAGGTGGCGAGAGGCATCGGCACCAGTAATGATGATGGCATCTTTGCTGTCGCTGTCGCTTTCGTCGGTATGAGATGCATCGTGAACCTCGGGGCCAAGAACAGCGTTCTTTGCGTCGCTCTTCTCATCGATGTCTGTTGGGCTGGGGACAGGGAAGACCGAGGTCTCGAAGGTGTCCTCGGGGCCGTGAGGCCCCTTGGACTCGACAATTGTGGACGACATGCTTGAGCAGTCCTCTTCCTAACAATGGGTAAAGAGGGGTTTTGATGTCGTCTGTGTAACAATCGACAGCTGGCTCAAATCATGTGGGCTGCAGAGTCAATCTACGCATGGGCAGCAACGCATCTTTATCTAAAACCGCATCGTTTGTGATACCATCGCATTACACGATGAGCGAATGTAACATGCGTTGGTTCTGGAACTCCCATATCGGATACCACGGCGATAAGGACCAGAGACATCGGCCGCGTCTCATTTAGTTCCCAGTTTATCGAGGTCCTTTTGCAAGATCAATTCCCTTCCTGGACATTTGCCTCTGGGGGAGATGGACCCTCGTGGTCCCGCTACATTTGCAACATACCGAAACCCTGTTCTCCTGCTCCTTTTGTCCTAGCCACGTCCCAATTCTGTAACCCTCCCGCGCGCATATCGTGGAGGCGTTAGCGTTGAGCTGTCGCCTCAAGTCCCCGAGGCTAGAAACATGTTGGCCTTTGCCACATCAGGTAATGCCTCCATGTTGCGCTATCGATTGCGTCCTCGGAAGAGCCGCACTTGAAGCCCGCCTCTCCCGATGCCTCCAGGAACTTGTGTTAGCGGCTGCAAGTGTTGGTGACATCGCCCCAAGCCATTGGTCGTTGGGTGGTCAGTGTTGGATCAATGTTGATTGCGACATTCTGATTAGCAGGGGTGTTTTACAAAGGGTCTCGGACTGCTATAATCAAAGCGCGGTTATTGGCTTGAGCCTCGGAAGAGCTCATGTTACAGGGACTTTTTTATGGTGTTGGTCCAAACCCTTGTCAGTTTAGACGGGATGGTAAAGTACGTAGCTATTGTACACTAAGAATCCAGAATTCTGGAACACGCCATGTCAGCACCCAATTGATAAGGTTTAAATGATGATGTAACGTGTCTACAGCATGTAAATTGATTGATTTCAGGACCATGTCTGAGACCTAAAAACACGTCTTGAGCGGTAAGTGGGAATGAATGACATTTAAGGGAGCCAGCATCCATTTCTCGCAGAATGATACCAACATGCTTTTGTCCATCGCACATTCCGGCGTGCAGCTGATTCAGTGGGGTATGTACGGGGGATCATTTGGGCCCGATCGTTTGATATGGGGGCCGGAGGCCTTTTGCAGCGCACGCCAGATACAATCGTTCCTCTAGTATATGGAACCTTTGACCATCAAGGGGTCAAGGCCGAGACAGTAGCAGAAGCGCCGACAGTAGATTCAAGCTTAAGTTAACTTAGGGTTAAGCGGCAGGATTGGGCCGCTTGTTCTTGATCTCCTTGATTCATGTATCGGCAGATTCTCCCTCTTATCTGGGCGATTTCTCTGCCGTGATAACCGGAAACTAGTCACGTGGCCCGGGCTTGCAATTAAATCGGGAGGGTCTTGAGGAACTTTTGCTCGGTGCGACTTATTCGTCAACAACCTTTAAAAAGGCGTCATTAAAGCTTCCTTTTGAGGGCTCAAGACGCAGAGGTCCATTGCGACGAGTTGGAACTTCAATTTATTGCAATTGCTGTCAATTTTACACTTGAGAGTCTCAAAACTTACTTCTTCTTCCCTCATACCAAAACGTTGGACATATAAATAGACTCGGCGGGACTTATCTGCTCTAGTCCGAATTCGAAATATTCCGATATCTTGATACAGTCTAGTACCAGCCCGGTCCAGACGCCAAGAAGACTGCCAAGCCGGCACTGATCGGTTTCTTAGAGCTCCCCTTCGATACCTGCGGCCGTTATCTAAACGTGAGGCATGACACCCTAGCACTACGCCGCTCTCCACGATACGATGGCCAGGTCGAGACTGAACCTCACTTTTGGATCTTTTCAAGTTGGCAGCTTTCGCCGTCATCTACCTCGGTAGTCCTTTGTCACGGCCCCCAACAACATTGAACTTGCCTAACACAACAAATCGCCCTCTGCATTTATAGGGAAATGCAACACTTCCTTAGTTCGCTCCCACGATTTCATTGCCAACAATGACCAAAGAGTTCCCTGTATCGTTCCACCTTGTACGTCAGACCAAGATCTACTAGCTGCGTAGTACGATGTCAAGAAAGCTTCAGTCTGGCAGGTTGCTCTGCATCAAGCCTATCAATGTGACGTCGCTTGACAGTTTGTCCTAAACCTTAAACCTATTGGGTCTTCTTTTCTGTGAGTAGCAGCGTTGATCCTCCCAAAGCATGCATCTATGAAAGAGTCTAGCCCGAAGGATTGTAACAAAGGTCCCTGCTTCATGTGATAGTGCTGCCATAGAATACCATCACAAGGGGGGGTACGCAGATACAGAGGTTCTTCAGATCCAACCAAGGTGCATAAGGTCTTCCCAAGGCGGCGGGTCGAGATCTGACAGACAGGGAATCAGACAACTCCAACAATTCCTTGCAACGTACCATTTGACCCCGGTTTCCAATATCAACTCTACACCTAACAACGATTGTGCTTAGGGGATGTGTACATGCAGTTATCCAACGGCGCATCTCATGTCGTTGAAAATAGCCCTATAGCCTATTTCTATTCCCATGCCCAACAAGGAAGGTCGGTGATGTCTTATCACTTCAATGGCTGCCCGTTATCCCCGCGGCTATAACGGCTTCTTGTGTGGCAAAGCGTAGCAAGATTCTTACATTATGGCGCTATCGCGCTCGATATAACATGCATCACGCCATGGGTATCGTGCCTCTGTTGGTCTTACTCTCGCCCGCCTTCACCGAGAACGATATTTTCTTGGCCAACTGGCTTTGTCTATCGATAATCGCAGCGATATTCCAACATCTTTGCGAAGAGTTGGAGACTAGTCGTGACAAATTATTTCGATAATAGCAAGACCATTAGTCAACATATTGCTAGACACTCATGTCATGAAATATCCATGATAGATCAGAAAACCAGTTAAACCACGCCAAGATTCTTGTTTAAACCCAAAATTACAATGATATTTTGCAAGTTATATGCAACGGAAGGAGAGACGACCAGTAGAGAAAGTATATTTCCATATGTGACGCTGCTAAGAGAGTTGAAGCTGTCTGTATGGACTTTGTGAACGGGTTCTCGTGAGCAGTATAGAAATGATTTCTCCAGGGTCATTTAGCTGTCTTGATGCCTTCAACTTAGAAGAGTTTTATCTTGCTCTCACACATATCGTCGAGTACCTTACTCGACTTGAGCTCACAGGTAAGTGACTGTTGATTGATAGTTAAAGCTTATGATATCTCCACGAGATATTTCAAGCCACTTCCCTATGTAATGAATGGGGATATCAGATCCAGGACCATTCGAGGCCGATTATAGAGCTCAAGAATGTAGCTAGGCCCCAATCAGAGCCGAAATCAAGTACACTGAACTGAATCTGTTATCAGACAGACAGTGGCACAGGGGCACCGTTGCTCGTAAAGATGGGATTTGGGAATCTAGGATGCCAAAGTGTATGAAATGTTCTATGTCAGCTAATATACCGTATTGAGTTTAGGTTTGGCAACTCTGCAAAAAAGGATTGGGTTTTTTTTAGTACTTGGTGGTCTCGTTCCTCTCTCACTACAACCAGCTCGCTAGATTCTCGACAGACTTACTGCGAAGCAGGTATATCACATGCGTTACAATTCAAATCACGAGATTCATGTTTCAGTTCGAAAATAATCCCTCGTGGTTACCTTATGGCTTCTTGTGGCTTTCTTGACTGCCATTTCCAATTGACTTGACTTCATGATGCTGGTTATCGTCGAGACCATGCAGGATAGTAGACGACACCTGACAGACCAATAAATACACTCGTATGATCTAACCCAGGTCTTATTATGGAACCTAAACTATATTTCATTTTCATAGTTGTGCGGCGGTGTGATATTACATCAGTCTTGCCTCGACGAAGGAGGCAGCCTCCAATAACCCGATCTATTCATATGAAGCTTTCAACAGAAACTCGACCCAGCACTCCTTCTATTGGTTATTTTAGCCCTGTTTCGAAGAATCGTGAGTAACTATCGGTCTTAGGAACCTGGTTATGTTAGCGATACTCAGACTCAATCATTCAGTCTCCCAACGGTTCACAGCTCAACTTTATGAAGAGAGCTCAACTCAATTATCCAACCCCAATAGATCGTATCACAGCATATCAAGCTATCATTTCTGCACATTATGTCTCATGCCAATAATCCATGCTAATTCCACATGTTGAGAAATCTCATTATAAGCTTCTTACCATTAATTCTACAGCAATGCCATACGCTCTTGTAATATTTATCACGGCTAGCAAGTAAGACATGTGCTATAGGTTAGGTGAATTGACTTCGCCAACTGTCAGGACTAGTATTAATCGCGGCCTAGCAAATAACCTATATGAGATAAAAGAAGCTCCGTAAACCGGTTTTATGCATGTATAAGAATGAGGCTCTAATGAGGTATAACACTTTTGCATGGGTGATGCTTACAACGTAGCGAAGCAAGTTATGGCGATACACCACTAAGGAAGAACGGAAATAGCACCCGTGTTTCCAAGCGCAGACCGATCAAGTTCAGATGAGCGACCCTCAAGGCCAACTATGTAAACCAACAGCATAGCCACTCATGCTTTCGTGAGTGTTCTACATTTAGGTATTTAACTTGAAGCAACAGCTCCCGAAGCTAGACCACCTTGAGATAACGGATGTTTGCGTCCGCAGCGAATCATGGTGAATTTATCAGGCCGGCTGTTTAGCCTCAAGAGGGTGTTAACAACCTTCAAAGATCAGCCCTAATTTCCAGGGGAAGGATCCAGTTGTTGCACCAATGACAGTCGCTTACAGGGCATTTAAGCTTAGTGCTCACGCTGTTGAGCGGCTCGGTGCTTAGCCTACAGCGGGCCGTTGAGCCATCGTCTTGGCTGCACGACGACGGGAGGCAATTGAGACTCGTGCTGGTGGGAAGAGAAGCGGCAGTTGGACTTGGGGAAAGGTCGCATTTCCTGTTCAGATGAGGAAATCCTCTCCGGAGCATAATTCAACCCTATATATCATCTCGAGGTCGCAGCCCACTTCCCGTGTCTTGGTGGGCGCAGCCCTGTAAGGGCACTGAAGAGTAAGCACTAGCCCCTCAGAGTGACAAAGCAGCCAACCACGAGCTCCCGTAGAGTCCCCTGCGAAACGATCGCTGCCAATTCTGGCTTCATGACCTTTTCTCACGCACCAAAGTCCCTCCAAATATCCGCTCTCGCTGCAACACGATGCTGGGTAAAAAGTCCAATGGATGCCCATGTGAAGCTGGGTCGCTGCTGCTTGGCCTTGACCCTCTCGGATACCATTCTCTTTCTGTCAGCGTCACTTTCGCTTCTCATCTTACGCTTTGATGGACGTGCTGGTGTTTGCTAGCTGACGAGGCTGGAGCCTGTGCCTCTCTTCTTCCCACCTCAACGCTATTTTCTCGATATCGGACGATAGCCGCCATGTCTCGCTCGGTGATTGCGGTTGCGTGCCTTTTGGCAAGGCCGGTAGTGGGTTTGGCTGGATGGTGGACTTGGTCGCCCTACACTTTGACACCGCATTTCGCATACCAAGACCCGGGATCTGGTGATATTCTGCACAGCTCGTGCAATAGCAACGGATCGGCTTCCTTTTCGACCAAAAACCCCAACAAACTTCCACTCAAAGAACAGCCCAAGGCCGCGACACCGCTGGCTATCTCGGGGTGGTGGGACGACGACCTCAATACGCCAATCGTGAGCATCTTGCAGCTCCAGCTGGCGGAATGTCGCTAATCTTTTAGGCCTCCGTCTTCTACCAGAATGCCGACGACGGGATTGTGAATGCGTACCTGATATGCGACAACACGACAGGCAATTACAAGCTCGATACCGATGGCGAAGAGGTCGTTTCCGACTCGGCTGGGCTGCCCTCGGTGAACGAAAAGACTGGATTGGCGGTCGCAGAACTAGGAGATGCGGGCGGCTCCCGAGTCTACTACCACGACGAAGATGGGCGAGTCAACCTTCTCGCATACGATGACGATACCGATTGGCGATATGATGGTCCGGTATCACTGAAGAAGCCGGGCGGTATGACGATAGCGGCTGTACAAACAAAGGGCACCAACGTTTCGGTGGTGTATCCTTACGATAGTAAGGACATTGTTGTTGCTCGCTACAATAACGATAACAAGAGCAAATGGCGACTAGGTGAGGACAGAGAGTTCCGTAAGGTCAAAGGCGTAGCTGACAGGCGCTCCAGAATCCTTCCCAACGCCGTTCGATAGCCCAGCGCCGACGAATGCGACCGAAGCTTCAGATATACGACACGATACATCGACAGCGGCATCGCTCACACTCCCGTCCTACGACAACACCGCCGTCGATCTAGGCATTGCGAACCAAGCTGGGAAGGGATTGACAGTGTTTTATATTGGCAAAGACTCTCAGCTACACGCGATAACACACAAGAATGGCGCCTGGGCGGAGGAAAACAGCCCTGGAAAGAAGAAATGGCCCGAAGCAGATGATGCATCCGCGCGCTTGGCTGTTGTGTCGCCGCTGGAGTCGGACCAGATCTGGATATACTACATGAGCGGCGATAAGATCCAAGAGCTACACAGATCTGATGGTGGAACTTGGGACAATGCGCAGACGCCTTCGTCAAATAAAGCTACGAACAGCGACTCTGATTCTGAAGGCGGCGATGAAGCGACGAGCACAGGTGGTAGTTCCGGCGCAAAAGAGACAGAGAGCGCGGCAGCTGATGCAGACACAGGAGGAATGACAGCTGGAGCAAAGGCCGGCGTTGGCGTTGGCGTCAGCGTGGGCGTGCTAGCAATCGCTGCTGGCGCGTTCTTCTTCCTCCGCAGAAAGCGTCAGGCACCAGTTGATAGCGAGCGGAAAGGGTCGGCTGAGCTCGCTAGCTATCATCCTGTTGAGCTGCCGACCGAGGTGCATGAGCCGCAGGAATTGTCAGGGATACAGAACCAACAGTATGAGCTGCTTGGGGACACGAGGAGAGCGACGTAGAGCAGAGCAGTAGTCCAGATAGCAATATTATGCCTCGTTTAAGTCACCCACAGTAAGACATGATGAGCTAGTCCCTCCATTGACATTATCCCCGCATCAATTCATTAATTGCCTTGTCAGCTGCCACTTCTACTGATCCAGAACCAAGAAATATGCTTAAGCCTCTCTCATCCTTGAACAAATCCCACCAATGCCTCGTCTCCATTCTGTCACTGACCCTCACATTCCAAGTTTTTCCAAGATAACCTTAACCTCTCGCTCCACTTTTCAAGGCACGATTGCTCCGGGATGCACTCTTGATCATTGACGTAATGTTCCAGGAACGCCATCAAACAAACAACCAAACTCGAGCACGCGACATGACAAGCTTCAACTCTACAAGGCCAACATTTCTGTAGACAAGATTCAGAATGTCGAGCAGTGTTGTCAGCACCTTTGTCGGCGCCATTCAGGCGTCGGCGTCTGTTCTCTTGACCATCTTTTATGGTGTTGTCGCGGGGCAGACAAAGCTTCTGAGTGTCGAGACGGGACGACAGATCTCAAAGATCTGCATCAAGATGTTTCTTCCTGCGCTTCTGATTGTCAATCTTGGGTCACAGATTGAAGCCTCCAATGCGCTTCAATACGTTATCATTCTTGGTAAGGCACAACACCACTCCCAAGCTCAAGTCTAACGCATTGATAGCATGGGCACTCGTCTACAACCTCGTCTCAATCGGAATCGGTTACGCCCTCACCAAGGTCCTCAGTCTCCCGAAATGGTTCACGCCCGCTATCACCTTCAACAACACCACGTCTTATCCTCTCCTCTTGATCCAATCCCTCGGTTCAGCTGGTGTTCTCTCTGCCCTCGCAAAGTCCGACGACGACACCAGCGATGCAATCATTGATCGAGCCAAGTCATTCTTCCTCGTCTGCTCCGTCATCTCCAACATGCTCACCTTTGGTCTGGGTGGAACCCTTCTCGGAGTTAGCGATGAAGATCCAGTCGATGCTATGGATGCGGATCTGAGGGACCGAGCGGGACATAATGATACTCCAGATGAGAGCGGCTCAGACGAAGAGAACGGAGAGTCCAACGAACGAACATCTCTCCTTCCTGGACCGCTCCCACGATACGCAAAGAAGGCGTCTCGCGGTACCGCGCAGGCTCAACACGCCGTATGGGATAAACTCCACCCTCGCATTCAGCACGCGCTGGCTCTCACGACTCAGTTCATCAGCCCGCCATCTGCCGGTGCCACCATCGGTGTCATTCTCGCCTTTGCGCCTCCTCTCAAGAAGGCTTTCTTTGCCGACAGCGAGGATGGCGGTATCTTCAATGCTTGGTTGACTGTTAGTCTCAAGAACATTGGAGAGCTCTTCGTCACCCTGCAGGTCATTGTTGTCGGAATCAAGCTCGCTCACAGTCTTCGTCGCATGCGACAAGGACATGACTCTGGCAGTATCCATTGGCTTCCATTGTCTATCGTTGTCCTCATCCGCTTCTTCCTATGGCCTGTGTAAGATCTCCCCCAACTCCATCCACAATATTCACTACTGATACTGGCAATTAGGCTCAGCATTTTGTTCATTCGAATGCTCATCACCCAGACTGACATCCTAGGCCAGGATCGTGTCCTCTGGTTCACCATGATGCTTATGCCCGCTGGTCCTCCAGCCATGAAGCTTGTGGCCATGGCGGAGGTAGATGACGCGGACGAAGATGACAAGATGTCCATCGCTCGAGTTCTGATGGTAAGACACCCCTCAATCAAATTTTCATAAATCCTACTAATATATTTCACAGACCTGCTATGCTGTTTCCCCCTTACTGTCTCTCGCAGTGGTCGCAAGTCTGAAAGCTTGTATTTGATCGGCGGTGCCGTGTTGGCGGCATGCTGAAGAACGGGGACAGTTGTCACAGCCTAGCAGGTTTCCCGTCCGAATTGCAGAACCGGAGCGATCTTGTGCCGCGAGGAGGAGCCTGGCATCCTTGCGTGGGAAGCATCATCCACTGGGCCCTGATTGTTTATTCCCCTGACACAAAGCAAGATCGACGGAAGGTGTCATTCTCATTTCTTGATCATAGACACATACAGCTGACTTAGGCAGGATGACAGAACACCACCAGATCATGGAAAACTAAGAATACAAAAAGGTCATTCTCCATCAGCTCTCATCGTGACTATTCACATTCCCCCATCGCCATCTTAAGTCCGTCTACCCATTAGCTTTTCAAAAGAGCCCAGATAAATAGCAAAACAGCCGTAGCCACATTCCCTGCAACCTTGCTCGTGCTGCTTTCCAGCCTCCAAAGTAGCACCGCAACGCCAGCCTTGTATAAGCCCATCAACCCCAAAAGACTAGTGACTCCATTGATGTTTCCGCTCATTTGGTGTACCAACAAGAGGATAGCAACCGAGGCCTCCCATGTGCCCAGCATGTAAATGGGTGCCGAGCTTGGGTCATCCTTCGAAGTGGCGGTATGCTTTAGTCCATTGAGTGCATATTCGGCCTGCGGGTTGGTGAAGGCCATTATGCTTCTAGTGATACAAGCCAGCCCCAAGGTATAGATTGCAAGTTCTGAGAAACCCATTGTGGTGGGGGTCAAGCCACGCTTGTAGTGTTTTCAATTTTGGATGCTGCAGAAATGGTGTGGCAGTTGAGAGGCTCCATGAAGATGAAATTGTGCGGCAAAGAGGATCGTAGTGAAGATCTGCTGACGTGAGATGTTTTGCCTCAGGGCCCACGCCAGGACAAACATAAGAGGATTCATGCGCTTAGGCCAGCAAGGTAAAGCTTCGGACTGCTTATGTTCATTGTAATATTAAAAATATATCATAACAGCACTCGACACAAGTTTGACGGATACTGATTCGTATCTAAGTCACAGTGTAGCCTCCGTCAACTCGAAGATCCGATCCAGTCATGTACGAAGAAGCATCAGACAAAAGAAAGGTCACAGGTCCCATCAAGTCTTGCGGTTGGCCCATTCGTCCCTGCGGGATGAGAGACGTCCACGTCTTCTCAAGGTCCGGGTTGTCGTTCAAGATCTTCTGCGTTCTGCTACCAGTTAGTCAAAGACCCAATGGTGGACCGAGGGATAACTTACAAAGCAGTCAACATGTAACCGGGAGAGATACAGTTGACACGAATACCAGCATGAGCCCACTCGACTGCCAAAGAAGCAGCCAAATGACGAACCGCCGCCTTGGCAGCGTTATACGGACTAATCAACACTATCAGCAATCACTCTCCTCGTTTCCTCGTAGGCTTGCTTACGCCTGCGGTTGAGGAACATTGACGATGGCCCCAGACATGCTGCCTATAACAACAATGCTTCCAGGCGCCTCACGTTCCATAAGATGCTTGGCAACAGCGACGGCGAAGAGATAAGTTCCGTCTACGTTGACGCCCCATAACTTGCGCATACGTTCAATGGGGTAGTGGATCGCATCGAAGTTCTCAGTGAAGCCGGCTGATGTAACTAAGCCATCGATCTTGTGATGGATGCTGAGGATTTCGGCGATGCATTTGGTTACTGAATCTTGGTCTGCGACATCTGCGTAGTGAGCTGTCACACGCGGGATTCTGATGATCTGTCAGAAGGTGAATTAGAGAAGGGAACCTTATACTAACTTCTGACTGTTGGGATTCTCTCTCTTGAAGGCGTCAGTCAACTGGCCAACCTGCGACTGCGCTTCATCCTCTGAAACCTGTTAGTACCTCGGATCACTCGGAGTGGCCACATACTGTTCAAGTCAACAATCGCCAGATCAGCACCCGAGTAAACAATTCCCTGACCCATAACCAACCCCAAACCTCTAGCACCGCCGGTAATAACAATCGTCTTCCCTTCGAGCGACAACGATGCCAATGTAGGCTTGGAGAACTGTCCGCCCTGGCCGATCAATGGCTTACTAGCAGGAAGTTCATGATGCTCAGGGTACTCGACACGCACAGCAGCATCGGTACGAGAGTAGGATCGCTTTGGTGGAATTCCAGGAGGCATGTTGAAGATGTAGTTCACTATGTCAATTGATGAATAGATATGACTGACTACAGAAGGACCCAAATGAGGGGATAGAGGTTCAGTTTTATTCACCCCTCAACATCTGGTGATCCTTTCCGAATCCCGATGACTGCACCAAGAAACATGACATTCTTCTGCTGATCCAAGACCTCGATATTGGTGAGCTATGAGGGGGACGCGTTATGTAGGTCTCAGCTGATTGGCAAAGATTTCCTGTTTGAGTAGCGGTCAAATCCGTCACTCAGCTTGAAAGAAAAGAACATATCTGAATGGTATCAGAGTAATATTTCATCCCCCCGCGTGACGGTTGACCGATCCGGGTATGCCGAGTGTTGATACGAATATCGGTGTCCACGTGAACCCCCACGTTTTCAGGTCCCGTTACCCTGGATCAGATCATGTTGAAGTGTCTGACAACGAGAGCTACGGCCATTGTTGGTTGCTTTCGACTGGGAATTAAAGGTCATCTGCTTTCTAGAGTTTTATATGTGGAGATGGCGTTATTCTAAGTTTGGAATGAGGCGAACCGGAAATGCAACCCTGCACTGCCGCCGAATGGAGCATGATTTAGAACATCAACGTTCAAATTCGCAGCTATCAATCCAGAGAGGAAGACCGTCAATAGCAGACCGTGATATCAGATGTAGATTGAAAACCCAGTCTGAATTTCAAGTCACTGTTAATAAATAAAAGCTTATCCATAAGTATAACAATCTCGGCCTCATTTATTGCATTGCCGCTACCCTCCTTTCTGCCTCACTCTTCACCTCTGCACTAAACTCCTCAAAGTTTCTCTTCGCATTTCTTCCTATAATCCAACCCGACCTCCAAAGAAACACAATGAGGCTGTACCAATTCTCTCTCTGCGTAAAAGTCGCCCCCCCAGGAGTCTTTGTGCTCGCTCTCCAGCTGAACTCATGACGTCCTGTAACAAGCGGCCATAAACCGCCCTCCCACTCAAATACATCAGGGTAATTTCTCTGAGACTTGTTAGGTATGTTATATAGGGGATATGGATGGAATTGCTGACGATAAGAGTGGCTGTGAGCTTGGCGTCTTTGACGTCGACCTTCATTTTGTCCATCGGCATCAAGTCATCGATCTTTTTGGATGAGACTATTGGTTCGATGGACCAACTGCTCCATTCTGGGAAGCGAGGAAAGTCTCTGAACTGTTTGCTATTAGATGTAGGCCGAAGACATTAGGTGCAGCCTTACAAGAGATTTGACGACCTCAACTGGAGCATCGATCTCGACGTCGACAACCAAGGATGCTTTTTGGCCCATGACCGCGGTGACTTGGAACGGATTGAACCTGTGAGTATCATTCGTCTATTATAATCTCACGACGCATGCGATAATGTCGATGGAGGATCTGTAATATATGCGTTTCACGGAGCGGACTTGTCGGACTTTGCGATGGAGCAGAGTGTCGGCGGAGCTAAGATATCGGATTTCGAGTAAGCTGACAGGAAGAAATGAGCAAGTTCCCAATATGGCATGGTACCTCCTAATGCCTGTGATAATGCGAAAAACTTGGCCATGCTGCGTGTGTATCGAGAATTACGACGTACTCTTTGCCTGGGGCCGCATGAAGTATTCGACCATGGTGACTTTGACCAACAGGACGCGTCAACCTAGAAGGGAAGCTTTGTCAAGGTAAAACAAGCTATGTACGGAATGAAACCAACTTTTGTTAGTTGATAGCTAGTTGTTGTGGTTGAGATACTCTCGGTCTCTTGATGCGCTGTGCAATGTTCAATGGCGGACAAGGAATCACGGCACGGCAGTTGATCCAAATGCAATTCCGGAGCCGACGGAAGTATGTTGAACTGCCGACCGCAGGTCACAGAGCTTTCATAGCGCACATCTCCAACAGCTGCTTCACCAGAAGACTTATTCTAGGGGCAATCTCAGCCTGTGTAGCGAGCATTCTCTGTATGGTTTCTCACTCTTTTGAGATTTAGATTTGGTCGAGCTGCTTAATTGCAATCTCAAGCTCATTTGTGATGCGGGGTCAGTAGCCGATGGTCGGCGCGGGGAGGTTCAAGATAAGATAACCACCAGCATCGTAAGGCGAGGTCGCTATGGGATGCAACGAGGTGTAACTTTACATGACCAATAATTCATCTTAATTGCGTTTGTTGTGTCGGTCAGTGATCCACGTGGCTACTGAGATGCCGAGTTAAATAGAGAGGGGCAGGAACCTTATCCACCAAAGTCTTACAAGGAAGCTGTAAGCTCAATGCTACTTACATCTTCACGTCGCCAACGCTTCACGAACATTGACCTCTACTCAATCTACAATAGGTAGTCAAGATGGCACCTGCGGAACTCACCCCAGAGCTATCCCAGCTCTTCCAAAACATCGAAACCCGTTTCAAAGACACTCAACTTGGCGACCAGCGCTGGTATCTCCTCGTCATAGCCTGTCTTTCCGCCAGTCCCGATCCCGAATCTGCCGCAGCTCTATACCAATACCTCACCCGCCAGGAGGCCTACCAGACCAGTGAATCTCGCCAAGCTCTCGTGCGACGCCTTCGCGAAGCTCTCATCAAGACCACCATCCTCGTCGGCGTGTGCAAGCCAATCGAAGCCATCCTGTCAATCATGAAGGTCGAGAAACCCGAGGACCGAGACTATAGCCAAACGCGCGACGGATGGCAGGCCGACCAAGCGAACCACGACCGCGGAATCGATTGGTTCAAGAAAGTGTATACTCGAAACGCGGGGGATACGATGGGATTGTTCGATGCGCATAAGGACTTTGCGTGGGTTTCGGCCGAGATTACGTATGGATTGTTTCTGTCGGATCGGCAGGTTTTGGACGATACGGACACGCAGCTCGTGGTGCTGCCGGCCATCATGAGCCAGAATCTCCCGCTGGAGACGCATTGGCATATTCGGGGGACGCGACGAATTGGGGTGTCGAAGGAGGATGTTCAGATCATCTGGGATAGTGTTAAGGAAATGTCAAAGTTCTTTGGGGTCGAATTGCACAAGGTGCCAACGGTGGACGAGGTTGAGCCTGATGTGTAGAGTGGGAAAGACATCGACATCATGGAATAGATCAATATATACAAGGAAAAATAGATCAATCATGGGCCAATACATCACATTGCACAAGAGACAAGCCGAGAATGACCGCAGAGGCATTGGCGTTGGCGCAGACCATCTTTGTGAGGAAGCATCGCGACAACACCACCGACAGCCGCCCTCATCACGGACGAACCTTGAAGCCCGCTCGGCGAGGGCTGACAGCCAAACTTCGGGGCGTTCACCATCAAGACGATCTAACTGCTAGACTGGGCAGCGGATCTACCAAAAGCAGGAGAGTCTTGACAGTCCAAGGCCCAGATGTAGTGTATTATCGACAATAGCGGGCTATAGTGACGCGGCTCGTCTCGGGAGGAAGAGGTGCATGATGGATTAGAGCTCGGAAGGACGAGAGCTCGGAGTGCTGGTCACGGGAGGGTGAGAGAACTAGATAGCGCGAAGTGGGAGGCCACTGCAAGTCCAACGTCACGGCATTCACGGTCGTCTGGTGGGCCAAGACACGCAAGCATGGAGATGAATGAGAGTCGGACAGATTAGGCCGATGGCACACAGCATCTGAAGTCGCGGACTATAGCCGCATGAATTGGGAAGTCGAGCAAGGCAGCTTCCACGATGGAGCGAGACGCGAGCGGCAGTAGAACTGCTAAAAATTGCGGGAGTCAAGATGGCCAAGGACAGACACTGACTGTGCTGCCAGGCCTGCATCGGTGCAACATGGGACAGAGAAGCCCATCAAATGCACTAACAAGCGTTGTGCAACGCCAAGCTGCCGACTTAGCTGGCTTTTCAGCAAGGGGGTGTCCGCTTTGCGAAAGGTACATTCAAGCTTGTCGCTCTCAATGTACCTTTCTCTCGTGCCACTCCAACTCCAGCCATTTAATTTTGGTTGCGCGCGTCGCGAGAGAGCAAACGCGTTAATGTGGGGCCTTGTCGTGTGCCGTGTAACACGCGGAGATGGGCCCGACGCGTTAAGTAGGGGAGGACGTGCGTTCTCGTGTCTGCGTGTTTGCCTGTCGTGGCTGGCTCATGTTTGAGGCGAGACGGCTCAGACCAGGGGATGACGACAGAGATGATGGTGGTGGCTGGAGTTATGAACTGCTCAATTTGTGCAGAATGAATTAGTTTATGCCATTTTACTCACTTGTGCAAGCTCGTTACAATGTGGGCAAATTGTTGAACTGCCCCTCACTCATCAAGTTCGATCGCGGTATGGGGAGCTGTTGCTAACGACCACGATCTTTATCTTCAGCGGCGGCTCCAACACAATCGCGAGAGGCATTCGTGTCTGCGCTTTTTCTTCTTATATCGTTAAAAATGAAGCCGTCACGTCACCAAGAAATATAACATAGCCCTTCAAGCGTCTCTCATCACTTGGGCACAGAGAAAGCTACATCTCACCGTGCATACATATTGTCAATCTCGAATGCGGCCCGTCCGTCTCTCCGCTCTCCTCGGGGCAAGGGATTTACATGTGTCCAGAACGATGGTTTCACACTTATCTCTCTTCTCCATCCAGACATTAAACAGAAAAAGGGAAAGTCATCTGACATCTCCGGATGTTGCTAAGACACGGACGCGGGACGGCATAAAGTGGAGATCGGCCCCTCAGCCAGATTCTCCGAACCGTTTGGTCTCCGCTATCAACACCAACAGCTTCACCTTTAGATGTTTGACGATACCTACTAATGTCGATAACCGCGCTCTAAACTTCATTTGACACGAAATGAAATGAGTGAGTGAGTCATAAGCCGAAATATCGGTGAGACTCTTAGCCCTCCTCGCCTGTTTGATAGAGACTGAGATCTGATGGAAACAAGCGCTAGAACATGGCGACTCAGATGCTAGATGGCAATGCGAATACGCTAGAGCTCAATGAATCGGAAACATATCACATGTATCTCGGTATGGGAGGAAATGGCCCCTGTTACTTGCTTACGACAATAGCTATGGTGGCGCATACGCTTGCCAACACTGTCGCAGAAGAGGTCATAGCCAAACGCCATGAGTCCGTGTGGGTTAGTATTTGCTGGAATACATAGCTGGGAGGTTTTCTAGAATGTTCGGTATCAGACGGGAGATGGATGAGTTGATCATGTTGAGATAGAGAGGCTTATCGTGCCGTTCGCTAGTGCGAGCATGGCTGCGATCATGAAGCGACAGAATTGCCTCCAAGATAGAATGAAAGTAGCAACAATTTACAGCCGTTTTGCTCTCAGTACCAGAACAACTAAGTCAAGTCGGATCTTTTCATAGATGTCGTCCCACTGATCGCCTCACCATATCACAGCGTAGTCGTCCATTACCATAACATTGGCAAAGGGTCCAACAGATCGGGACTACCCCATGACGCGGCAGCCCTATCTCCTAGCCATCTAATCTCTACAGCAGTACAGACATGGGACAAGGGTTCTCCTTACCAGTCGGTGAGGACAGTGGCACATCGCTAAAGTTGATTCCCGTCATATTTCCAACGCCACGCCGTATAGTGGATCCCTACCAAACGGGTCGTTTTCCGATACATCACTACATCAAACGGTTTAGTTGACAACTAGACACGTGATTCTGGAGGGGATGGAATGATTCTGTGAAGTTCAAAAGGACGGTCGATTCTATTCGGGATTCCATTAGAGTTCTTCGTTTTAAAAGCCATCAATAGTATCATAACCGCGCTTAAGCAAACTTTCATCCTCAAGTTTGTTTCGCCTACTTGCTTCATTCACAGCACATCCCTTAACATCCTTACCTCCTTATAATATGTCCGAAAGTAACAACATTCAACCATACCTAATGCCTGCCCTCCGAGAGACCCCCTCATCACAGCTTGCTGTGCAGCGTAGACCTCTCCCGTCATCGGCGCCTAAGCGAACTGCAGTTCAGATGGATGAGGTAAGATATACGCCATGTCAAACACTACACAGCAAAGCTGACTGGTGTAGGATGCAGACCAGGAGGGCCCTAGCACACCGCCTAGGCGTGTCCCCCGTCGAAACATGCGAGGGAAGAAGGCGGTTGAAAGTTCCAGGGCCAAGCGCGCTGAGGACGGGAAGAACTCCCCATCAAGGCCCCCAACTCCCTCGCCTGTGGTCCCACCTGAGTATTCAGTGGCCACTCACTGTACAATTATCCCAGGGCATGGTAGTATTTACTATGCGGAAGACCGCCCTCCACTTTTTGTACCAACTACGGTTCTCCATCAGCAACATGTCTCTGGCGCTTATGCCTGTCATTGCCATCAGGCACATATGGCGGGGATCGCTCAGCCAAACATGCAGATGTTCCCTATCAGGGCCCCAGGGCATGGGTACGGGGGAGAACAGGGTATGTCTACTAATCATGATTCTATGATCTAAGACTAATCTCGTAACTTGCAGTATGGAACGAGAACTCCTGGAGCTATGTCCCAGGGTTCGAGCTGGGAGACATCTCTCAGATGTATGGAAGCTTCAACTTTAATCACAACGGTTGAAGGCCGGGTCTAGATGTCCTCTGAAATTTCCAAGGTAGATATGCGGTTTGAAAGGCGGATTTGGGTACAAGTTGGCAGATGATAATGCAGGGAGGTAACAAATGGTTTAAAAGCGACATGGCGTTTTGTTCTGGGATTTCCTAGACATGCTTTCTTTATTTTCTTGGACTGCATGGTACTTTCGGTAATAGACTCCCAATAACTGGCACCGCGGCTCTCCATCAGTCACCCATCACTGCACACGTAACTGTACAAATGACAATGTCCTTCTAAAAGATGCTAGTATTATTTCTACTACTAGTCAATGGCTGTTGAACTCTCTCAGGAATCCTGAAAACCCCTACTATGTTGGGAACCATACTCATCTAGATTTCCATTTCCATCATCTGTTCCTCAATCCCACTGTTGCCACCCTCTTTGTCAGCTCTGGCCAAATTGGGGTCAACGAGAACCCCATGATACATGCCGTAGATATCCTTAGGCCCTCGGTAAGGATCAAGTTTGTTGATAGCCAACTGAATATAATACAACTGTCTCTCCAAGCCTGTTGTCACCTCTTCTAAGGGCTTCAACATGTTCCGCTCGTTCTCCTGACCAGAGTAGAACCGATGTTTCATGTCAAACAAAAAGTCCCTCACGATTCTCAAGTCACCGAGAAGTTCATCGATCTCATTCTGTGATGGGTATCTGTGAGAAGGCGGCCTGAAGGGTCCAAGCACAACAGCCGTAAGATCTGGGTACCAAATCAGGAAACGCGACTGAGCTTGGTGGACTTTTTGTATCTTACCTAGAGCGTCAATTGATGCGTCTCTGAAGATACCTTTGCTGATCTTGCTGAGTAATCGCACAAAGGCGCTGTATGAGATGCTGATTCGTGGCATTACTATTGGAGCGTTGGTAGCCATGTTGGCGATGAGTTCCAGGTTATCGCGTAGTGATTGAGATTTGAGAGATGGTGGGCTTCAGCCTTTGCAAGGCGAGTGCAGTATTCGGGTACAGTTGTTGAATATAGTAGACTTTTATATCTGTGAGAAACCACTCTGAACGCCTCTCATGTCCTACTAACAGACCTGAACATTGCACAATGCAGAGCTAAGGCTCGAACAAATACAGGAGCTCATTGTTTAAAGTAAGCTATGACTGTTCTTTCATCCACTCTGGCAGAATTTAGACGGTTGACGAACACCGACATATAAACAATATTCTCCTTTGTACGTTCGGCGAAATTTTCTTATAAAGAGTGTCTTTTTTGATGTCTGCGGCATGTATTATACCTTTTAGGACTAGAATAATTAGCATGGCTCTCAAACATGTAAACAAGCTTGAACACGCTCGATAGCAATTTCATGGATCTGAACAAGACGCATTTGCAAATACGGTTACCGACAGAGGCCCAGAGCCTCAGAATACCTGCGGAGCCCCTTAACAGCATCTATCTTCCCAAAAACTAAACATCAGGTTACGTCCCGAAACTAGACATGCTAGAACAATCTGCTCGCGTTTATGTTCCTGTTGTTGATTCGAGCTCGCAAAGATGGATTACGCTACAATCATAAAAAGGCAGAACGATGCACTCTGATATGCTTAGCTATAGACACAGACCTTTCATTAAGCAAATAGCATTGATTGATTGATGCTGAAAGCATATGACATCTCAGCGAGATATATCAAGCCAACACACTGAAAATATCCAGTTAACATCAGGTTTTAAAAGGCAATATGTACATAGCCTCAACAAAGATATAAGCAAATAGCATCTGTATCAAAACTGAGCACCGCTCTCCCATAATGCTGGCTTACCTTAAGGTGTGTATGAAGAAGGAATTCTAGCACGAGATTCTACACTGGTATGTTTCATGTTCCCATCAACTATCGAAAGTGTCGTTCTATGCGATGTCTTTCGAATTAATCTTCCCCGACTCGTCTGAAGTCGTCATAGTCATCATTATCAAACATTTCCTTCTCCAGTCTATCCAATCTATGTTCCTCATACTTTTCGAGCCGTTCATCCATGGTCAATGTCTTGATCCCCGATCCTGATCCCCACAATCCTAGCCTCTTGCTCTCAGACTGGGGCTTGTACTATGGCGAGCAGGCTTCGACCACACGACGCGCACTCTCGTCCATGACCTTTTTCATCCATTGGTTGCTGACCCACTTCGAGTATGTATCTAGTAGCGCAGGTAGGTGTACAACGTCATTGATAGAGTATCTTTCTGTCTAAGCGTCCAAGGGACAGCGGGAGAAGATGTCGTTAACCATGCGGGCTTTAATCGCCTGCTTGGTTTCGATCCATCTCTGAAGTTACCTGAATCTCGGTCTTAGATCTTTCTCGACACAGGTTTCAAGTTCACGGACATACGTCACATCACTAGTACGGGATGCATTCATTCTCAAGAAGTTCTATATCTGTTACACCCGCAAGGCGGACCTTGTAGTGATGCGAAAAGGCGTCGACATCGTTGCGTAAATCCCATAGACACTTGGATATGATAGGGTCTTCGAGTACAGCTTCGTGACATTTGTGGGGTGTACCAGAATGATTATGATGATAATAGTCCCGTTGCGGTTGAGACTTTTTTACTTAAGGTCCAGATATAGCATAGGACTCGAGGGAATTAAGTCAATGAAGTTTTACAGGTCTGTGAGTGAAAAAATCAGATTTGCGGCTTGCGCGGATGAGGTCATTTCTCACCAAGCGGGTATGTTGCTGATAATTTAGAATGCCAAGTTTGTTCGTTTTATTTCCATGTAGATTACTTCTTCGCTGTGTCCCGTCTGTAATGGAGAAGGAGACAGGCTCTATTTATACACAATTTTCAACTGAACCTTCGCAGCCAAAACGACGTGTTGTGATTAGGTGGTCTCTGGGTTTGTAATGGCCTCTATACTATTTACCCTGAAATCATGAGGCTGGATTGTTGGGTTTCATAGTGCCCCAAGTACTTCTTACCTTGCAAGCCTTTAACAAAAGCTTGTATCGTGAAAAATGCGCCGTGCTTTATGACCGGGATTATCTACCAGAAGTTTCTTTCCAGTCATTTCCTCTCATTTCCTAAGTGGGACGCCGAATTACCACTTAAGGTACCTAACTGCGATTTGATTTAAGAATATTGATCTAAATGCCATGGTCGTAGAAGTATCGTTACATGATAAAATTAGTTAAAGCACTATCAAGAACACGGACGATACGGTTATGCCGAAGGTCCGGCCTTCAGTAAACTCGGACCTCCACCCATCAGTTACTGTTGCTTAACAGCCATATCCTAGCATCAGTAGTATTCATCTTTCACAAGAAAAGAACGGGAGTTGATAGAAAGTAACCCTGTAAGTTAACCTGGTGTAGCATCCCTTACCAGGATATGTCGATCATTTGTATCGAGGCTAACCGACTTGAGTGGGCAGAGAGATGTAAGCGAAGTTTGGTCAACAGTGTGTCAAAAGCAAGGAAGACCTTGCATCCAGCCTGCAGATCATGTCTGTAGTACAAGCCGGGACAGCTCTAGATTATTGAGGCATGCGCTGGTAACAAGCTCGAGACATGATCAGGAAGCGAGCAAGGCAAACTTTTACTTAGCCTCTGGAACTCGGAAGCAGCATCTTACTAATTAGGTCACTTATCAATTGACTGTATTCGCTTGTTGCAGCGCCGTTATGCAGTCAGAATGCAGCTGAGGGTTTGAGAGGGTTAGCCAAGATCACCAAAGCGCCGATCCCTGTCTAATTCGGATATGGACAAATAAACGAGACCCCGACCCTAACTGCTTTGAGTAACTCGCACAGGCCGACTCATGATTGGATCTAGAGCCACCGAATGTGGATACAGTAGGATTAACCGCTCTGAAACTCGACCAGCAGAAGTGAACAGTTCACTCACAACGCATCCCCCTCGTGTCATCTCGGGCACTTGATTTGGCTCGCCTTCCCCATACCGTCACGCCACACTCTTTCGGTCCCGACAGCGACAGGGTAAACGCGTGGGTGAAGTGATGGAGCAGACAATAGCTCTCAAGCCTAAACCCAAGGCCTCTGCTTCCTCTTCTTCTAGTGGTGGCGGTGTGCAACCCCCTCGCGGCGGCGTCGACCCTTCGTCATCTCAGGTCGTCTCGGTTCCGGCCAACAACAAGTCACGGGTGAGCAGAAAAGCACAAAATGCCGCTAGGGCAGACCCATTTCATGTCGTCGGTGGCTTACCTAGACGTTTTACCTTTCGGTTGCCTTTAGATTCCAAATGTCAATGTGGCTGTCCTTGACATTGCAGATCGTTCTGGCCAAAATGCCGCTAATAAGAAGCCAAAGACCAAGTCTTTCAAGACACGTACTGGCTGTAAAGAGTGCAAGTTCGTGCCGCCGATAGACAAGACAGACACTCAACTGTAGACTGTTGCTAATGTTATGCAGACGCCGCAAAGTGAAATGTGATGAGGGCAAACCAATCTGTAACCGGTGCAAAGCCATCGGTCTACCATGTCATTTCCCGCTCAGCCAATCCTTCAGCTTCAACACCACAGCTACAGCCGTGACAACAACAACAACGCGTGCAACACCCCAGTCCGACCTACGCATCCTAGCCAAGCCAAGCTACATCCTCTCGCTCTTCAAAGACCAGACGCAATATGACATGTTCTCCACTTTTCTCTGGTCCAACGAGCAGGGCACTACCCTCCCTCACAACACGTTGGCTACCATCACGCCTCAGCTGGCCCATGACGATGCCGCTGTCCGCGAGACGTGCTGTGCCCTGGGCGGTGCCGTCAACGCCTTCACGCAGCCAACCATCGACTCTGCCGTTGCTGATAAGGCGCACCAGCTGTCGCTTCAGTATTATACTCGTACTGTACGTGCTGTAACGACTGCTACCTCTACACTTCGTGCGCTGCGTAGTGTTACTCACGTGGCTCTTGTCTTTCTCACCTACGATATTCTTCGTGGGGACATGCACGCTGCTGTTCTGCACCACGACCACGCTGCTCGCCTTTTTGAAGCATACCTCAGTAAAAGAAGTGCCCAAGAAGGTGTATCTTTATCAGACTTGGTATTTGATGATTATGAAAATGCTCTGTTTGACATGATACAGCGATTAAGTACCTACCCGTGGGCCCTGAGGCTGGGTATCACGGGGGACACGGATGAGTTCCTAGCGGCGAAGCGATGCCTGGGAAGACACAGGTACTCCATAGACAAAATGCCCTCTTCATTTCATGATTTAGATCAAGCGTTGAGGTGGTGGGATGTTGCACAGCACCACCTAGCTCACCATCTCTTGGACGACGATACAGAGGCGACCAAAGCTACATGGGAGAGAGCCTTCTCGGTCCTTTCGAGCTGGCATAACGGTTTCGTGCTGCTATACCGCTACACGCAGCAGCGCAAAAATGAGGAGCCGCACAGTTACGTGACAGCCAGTGTCTTTGAAGCACTGTACCTGGAATGTCTGTCTAATCTCCACTTACAGTTCAACACGGATGCAAAGGTGTTGCCGGACGCGAAGCCCGTGTACCGCGAGATCATCGCCACGACGCACCGTATCCTCGGCGAGCTAAAGGGACCGCAGGCAAACTTCCGCTTCATGGACAACAACGTCATGAAGCCGCTGTTTGTTGTTCTCTTCAAGTGCAGCGACCCCGAGATCAGAGAGGGTGTCAAGGAGGTGCTGCAGCATGGCGTCGCAAAGTTTGGGAGTGCGTGCCTTGCTGGGATTGTACTTGGCATGATGCACATGAAGAGCGAGCACGTTCCGCAGATATTGAGGAACGTTGAGAGAGCGGTTGGATGGCATTTGACTTCTGTTGGATGCGGACCTGGAGTGATTACGGCTGGTTAAAATTGCATAGATACTGATGAGAGCGTGATTTCATAGAATATACGACAGTCATGATGATGATGAGAATGAACTCTTTGGTTGAACATTTGCTGGTGTTTGAGTTGAGTACAGTGCAATTTCGGATCCGATCTTTGGTGCTGAGCGGACATCGGAGACTTTGCATATCTTATCAGCATCGGAGACTCTCCTTGATATGAAAAAAAGGTACATCGTGCTTACTGTGGGTCTCTCAGGGAGGTACTTATCAACTGGAGAGAGACCGGAGATAATTTGTGCAAAGCCATGCATGCCCCTACATAAGTGGAGAGTTTCGCACACAACTCGTCTTTGTGCGCGATTTCTTGATTTTGTGTGTTTGTTCAACTTATGCATGAGCATTCATTACATTATTCACAACAAGACCAAGACATTATTTATGTATGATAATAAAAGAGTGTAATTCTCTGTCATGTCTTTAACTATTCCTCACTCAACTCCAACCAATGTCTTCTTCGCAAACCCAATCCTCGTCTTCTCTGCATCAAACACCACAAAAGCCGCCTTGAGCGCGATATCACCAAAGATATTGATCTCGCCCGCGCTCGACTGCAAACCACCATAACAAGTCCCAACCTCCCTCTTTCCCTCCTTCTCCCCCGGAACAGGTCCCTCCAGCGGTGCGAAATTCATGTAGGCACCCGGGACTGTGATACCCGTCTCCTCCACGTAGAAGGTAAAATCGGGCATTTTTGTGTCGCACGGGAAAACATAGCCTCCAGCTGTTGCATCGACTTTGGCACCGCCGATTTGAGAATAGTACGCCCTGTTGACTGCTTCGGGGAGGAACATGAGTGATGTCCCTGTGTCGGCGATGGCGGTGATGGGCGTCTTGGTGACATTGCCTTTTCCAACGGCATATCCCGTTGAAGTGAATGTCCACATTCCCGTCGATGAATCAACAGCCGTGTACGTAATGTCCCCCTCATATGCCGTCTTGTTGATGACGCCAAAGGTATATGTACCTGGAGCGTCATGCTGTAAATCCGCCGTAAAGACCCCAGTGCCATGCTCTGTCTTTGCATTGTCAAAGAATGTCTTTTGTTTCTTCGGAGTGACCGTGTTGATGGAGCTGAAACCCAATCCTAAAAGGCCGTCCAGGTCTTGCTGCTGTGCAAAAGACTCATGTACTTTGTCGGCGACTTGTACAGCCTGAGCCTCCACTGACAGGCCGCCGATAGAGACTGTATCTTTCACAACATGGCCCGAAGCGCCACTTCCATCACCGTACTCAATCGTCCACTTTGCACCGGCCATCTCCTCACAAGACTTCGATTTGGAGGCATTGTATTGGTTGCTGCTACTGCCTGCAGTAGCTGCTTTCGAACCATATACCCAAAGATCTGATGATCCTGTATCGAGATCCATCTGGAATGTCCTTGGAGGATTTCCGATTTGAACCGGCGTCAACCACTCGGCATTATTCTCGATAGGCTTATTGGCGACTGTGCCAGTACCATCTCGACGAGCAAGTACTGAGTTTTCGAGGTATTCCGGAAGATCAATGTGATATTTTCGATATATCTTGCCGAGAGCTGCAATCCCGCTGCGCTTATATATCGGATTTCGGACCTGTTGAACAGAGTGTTCATTTGGTGATGAAAGAGTCGGAAGGCCAGCGACCAATGTGAAAGAGGCGAGCCCGCTCGTGACAACCGAAGAGAACTTCATTATAAAAGGAGAGTGGATACAACAAAAAGAAGAAGCAGTAAAGTGAATGTGCCGTACAGAAGGAATGGCGACAGCGAAGCGTACATCAGAAGCAAAAAACCTCTCGATCTGAGGAAGAACAAAAACTCATATACTCCCGCAGTTCCCAACAGATCGGAACTCAACTCGGGGATGAAACTGCAAAACTTGGCTTTTTCTTAGTCTCACAGAACGCGTCAACCGGCACAAGAGCCCCACGAAACGGATGAGTTTTGGAACGATCATATTGGATACCGGGCTGCAACGTGGGGCGATCAACTGCGGAAGAGAATGTCTGTGGCGTTTACTGTGGGTGGGTTGGTTATGAATCGTGTTGTGGGTTGGTTGTTTGTACGTCAGCTTGGTGGTGGAGGTTGACACGCGGCTAGTCAGGACGGGGTGTTTCATGAGGTGAGACACGGGAGCTTCCGTCCAAACAGTCACGACAAGCATCATCTCTGGATGGCATCTGGAGGGAGATACTAAGACTTTGGGATGCAGATGTTGGACATTCACGCGGGAGACGAGTGAACAGATCGAATACAACGATGAAAGACGTTGATCTGCAAGGGGATCCAGCGAGATCCTCCCTGTAAAAATGTTTCAACTCCACTGAAGACACTTTTGACATGCCCTGCATTAGCGTACCGGTTAGTCAGTTAGTGCGTTAATCGCCACATCCCGACCTGGAGCGAGCCAGGGTTATAAAGTCAATCTCCTGGTCCAGATTCTCTGTCAAGACAGAGAATGTTAAATACTGCCCATGATGATATCCAACGAGTCTCCTTTATCTTCACAACACATAGTAGCAGTTCCTCATGGAAAAGTAGAGATAGTATTCGATGACTTATCTAAGACGTCATAGATGTTACTAGCTACATGAGAGACCCAGAGCATGATTGGTGAAAGAGATTTCACGTGAGGGCTCTCCAAACCCCGCCCTTTCTTCATCATGAACATGCTATACTCACTACAGCAATCGGTTACATTAGTAACCTACTCACTCCCAAGTGAACATGTCTCGCCGTCTCTTGCCAGCACCGGCCCCTGAAAGTCTCCAAACTCTAAGCCAGAGTCTACCACTGGTCCCAAACCTAGGAAGACGCCGCAAACCCGGCACTTTGGCCTGCGAGCAATGTCGGCAGCGCAAGTCTCGAGTGAGCAGTCTCATATCTCCCTAGTCTGCGAGACGGTGAGCTAACAAGGTTTTCTTCTAGTGCGACAGTGCCAGACCCCGTTGTTCACGCTGCACCAGACGAAGAACGGAGTGCCACTACCGCACTCCCCCTGAGCCGGAGGGGGCATACCAAGAACTGTTCCGCATTCTCGCGACAAAGCCTATGCATGAAGGGACTGATATCCTGAGAAGAATCCAGAGCGGCCATGGTGTGGAGTCAATACTTGACCACATTCAACGTGCCGATCTTCTTGAACAGACTCACATAGTGCCGGATCACTATTACCAGTATGAGTTTCCTTATCGCAAACAAATGCCTAGCTTCCTGATCCAAGAAGGGAATCAGTACCTTGATTCATGGCTGTATAGATACTCGACGGGTGAGAATACGATACAAGATGGTGACAATCCACCAACAGAGTATCCTATAATTTACGAAGCTCCTTATCATGCAGCCGAGATGATTGAGCCTCGACTAGACCATATCGACGCGCGGAAATGGACGTGCATCATTGACGATAACAAGTTATTACGGAAGCTACTAGAGACGTATTTCATGGCTGAGTACCCTTATTATCCAGCCTTCCAAAAGAACTACTTTCTGGAGGGCATGGCAGCAGGCCGAAGCAACTACTGCTCCTCTCTCTTAGTCCATGCAGTCCTTGCATCTGCTTGCGTGAGTAATACCCTGTAGTTTACCAGACCACAAATTCCTAAATTCTCATCTCCAGCACGGCTACTCCAAAATGAGTCACCGTTCTCAGTTCTGGAATCCACAGACTCTTGGGTACCAGTTCCTTGGAGAGGCACGCCGACTGTGGGATCTGGAGATCGGCAATGCTAGACTTACGACCATCCAGGCTACGATTGTCCTATCGATTGTGCATGATGCCAATGGTAGTGATGAGGTGGGAAGACATTACTTGACTCAGGCCGTTGCGGCTGCGCATGCAATGCATCTATTCTCTGCGCCGACCAGGAATATCGATGAGGTTGAGTATAGTGCAAGAGCCTTTACAGCATGGGCGTTATTCGGGCTACAGGCGTGAGTCCTGCTTCCTCGCCTCATGCCGAAGCTGACAGACGATAGCGTCCACAGCTTCCACGTGTTCAAAGCACCACTACTATCTATGCCTCCCAGCATACAGCTACCTACGCAAGATGACTGTTATGGCGACTTTGGGCTCCGTTATCCGTCAGCCAAGGGACCCATGTCGGTGAACTACGCCAATACCTTCCGAACATTCTCTGAGTTCCGAGTTATCATCAATGATGTTGCTGCTGTATTTTTCTCGGGTTTCGAGAATACACCGGAAACCATTGTGGACAGAATCAAGGGTTTCTGTATCCGTCTCGACAGCTGGTATCGAAATCTTCCGCCCGGTCTCAAACCAATAGAAATATCATTTCCATGGCAGCTCAAGCTCCAGCAAGTCTAACTAACCATTCTCTCTTTGATGTATGCTAACTCTCATCAGCATCCATTACTATAACCTGATTGTATATCTTCTAGAAACACTACGCATGACAACTGCACCCGCGCTAGTTGACGAAAGCGTCCAGAAGGTTTTGGGCGACGCTAAGATAAAGATGGAAACATTGCTACGCTTATACTACCTGCGTCACGGATTCGAGTCATACGACATATTCATTGTAATCCTGTTGGCCTTTATAGGTTTCATGCACGCAAAAACCTTGGATAGCTCTGAGACGGTAGATCTGGAAAGTCGAAGATCGACCGTCGTGCTTGTCGCTAAAGGTCTGGGAGACCAGAGCAATAACTGTTATGTGGCCAGAGTAGTGTTTCGTCTACTCAAGGGTAGTATTGGAAGTGAAAACGACTTTCTGTTAAACGAGGTGGGTATTGAGGAGGAAGATGAGGAGAAGGACAAGGCAATGGAGGAGCAGGTGAATTCATCTTGGCCCATCGACCTGGAGTGGATTGATGTTGATCCAGAGAATAATAGATTAGACAATGTGATTAGGAAGACAAAAGATCTAGAATTATAAAGATGCGTTTTCAATAGCTACGATTCATCTCATGCTTAAAGCCCTCTCACAGGGGTATTGATCAATAACTGGCTAAGTATCAGATTAGGTTGCAGCCAGTTGTCCAATATACTGGCAGGAATGGATTTGGATGATGTTACCGAGGAGCCTAGGACATCAGAAATTAATTTGACAGAAGATCTTTGAGGATTGCGCAGATAAGATGCGGCTGTGCTCTTGAAGATTAAATTACTCGCCAACTGTTTAGCTTTTGAGTTTGAGTTTGGACAGTACGACATATCCATGAGACGGAGATAGCAGCCCGATGACTGTAGCCGGTTCCACCAGGATAATGCCATGTCTTCGAGACCAATGAAGGAAGCAAAGTGCCTGCTTCCCAATACAACCAATATATAATAGCCATCGACTTAACATGGCCCTCTGGTACGCTGAAGAGACGACCCGTCCGGCTTTCAATAATAGGTCCACGCCGTTGATCAGCCTTGGTCGGCCATTTCCAGAAATATGCCTCAAACAGGTTCAAGACAGATTCAAGAGCTGACGAGTCTTTACCATAGCATCTCGCTCGCTGTCGAAGAATACCTCTTACGTCGATGCCCTCAAATCTGCCCTACGAGACAGTGTAGCCGGTATTCGCATCTTACCCCATGCTCCAATTCCAGAAATCGTGGACATATTGACTGAGGTCAAGCCCTTCAACATCGACTGCATCGTAACGGTGGGTGCAGGAAGTTTTCACCGGAGGAGGGAAGCTCGTACGGTTTGCTGTTGCAAACGATGCTTGGGCTGAAGTGGAGGATATTAGTGAGTTCGGGGGCGGCAAGTAGCATAATCCCAATAAGCGGGAGAACTTACACAAACCCAAGATTCCATTGATCTGCATCCCGACTTTGCTTTCTGGCGATGAATACCCTTCGAGCCGAACGTTGATCCCGACTTGGTAATCTCCTTGGTATAGAGCCGTGACAATATCTCAGATTCTAGTTCAGAACCAGCTTGACCAGATGGCTTCAATTACCGATGTAAGGTCACTCCTTTAATAGCCCGAGTCATTCAATGTCCACGATAAGATAGTCGTGGTGAGCAACCAACCTCCGAATAAAAAATGTATGTCTGTCTACTCACCTGTCTCCTAAAGACAGAATAGTCATACAAGCCGAAACTCTATCGGAAAAAGTCCCATCTGAACGTTATAAAACCCGTAAATATCTACAGGGCACCACGAGCTGCCTTTCCGAGTAATTCACCCTAGGCTCGGTTCACCACCCGGACCCGGACCCGGACCTGGACCCTCAGCATCTCCACAACAAAGGGGTCCAAGCATTAACATGACGTTTTAAGATTGTCATTACAGCCGCTACTATTGGTTCATCTCCGGACCTGCATCTTTGGTCCGAGTCGCGCGGCGATTTTGCACCAATCTCACGACTCCAAAATAACGGCTTCGTCCTGTTTCTGCAGTTCGCCCGTGAGCCTCGGCATTGACCGAAGCAAATTGGAGGGAGCCAAAATAGAATGTGAAAGATGATCGTCGCTCAGGGGAAGGAATATGTTGATAAAATGTCGTCAGGAGACTGTCCTTGCTTGTGATTTTGGTTCTGTATCCTTTGTTGAGCTTTGTAGGAAGAAATCACGATGCTTTTTAACGTTGCCTTCTTTTGCTCTGCAGCTCTGGCTGTTAGCGCCAGCAATGAGTGGCGCGCACCTACGGCTTCTGATCGTGAGTTTCATGACACCGATGATTGGGTCGTGGCTAATAATTACAGGCCGAAGCCCTTGCCCCATGGTGAATGCAGTCGCCAATCACGGATATCTCCCTCGCGACGGCCTCCATATCTCGCTTGAAGATCTGATCGTAGCCTTCACCGACGCCATTAACCTCGACCCAGCTGCGACAACCCTCGTTGGCCAGAAGGCCCTTACCACTGGAAACAATGGTACCTTCAACCTCGATGATCTGAACAAGCATGGAGGTGCGTATCCCGCCTAGATCACCAATTTACAAGCTAATTGAACTAGTTATCGAGCACGATGGCAGTCTGAGCCGCGCCGACATCTTCTTCGGTGACAACCACAGCTTCAACGAGACCATCTGGGCCTCCACAGCCTCTCACTTCACTGAGCCAACCATCTCCATCGCGACCGCCGCCAAGGCTCGCAAGGAGCGTCTCAAAGCCGCTGAAGCCGCCAACCCCGAGTTCTCGCTGCCCGCCGACCTCCAGCAGTTCAGCTTCATTGAAACTGCGCTCTACCTGTCTGTCTTTGGCAACCTGAACGATGGTAATGCAAAGACTGAGTGGGTCAAGACATTGTTCCGTAAGTGCACCCATCCGTTGAGTAGATCGGAATAAAGTTGACGTTTTGTAGAGGAGGAGCGCTTGCCCATCGAGGAGGGATTCAAGAGATCTGACGACGTGATTACTGCTGCTGGTATCCTTGGTCTTGTTGCCAAGGTCGCTGTTGCTAGCATCTAAAATGGTGCAGCATGGTTGGATATTGATAGCAAATCACTGAGTATGTCAGCTACCTCTGGCATGTCCCTCTCCTTTGTATTGTTGTGACGGAAGAATGGCTTGGCTTTTAGCTTACGACCGACATTTTTATGAGAAGATACTCGATTTAATGATAATCTCACGTTGCTTTTACACAGCAATGCCTTGTTCAATCAGAGTGACCAGAAAACGCCATGACACTCAACTATGCAGCTTACGAGTCGCATTTTCATGTAAGCCCTAGCAAACCTCGCAGGTTGGATCTGCACCTAAGGCGCACGAAATGTTGAGATCTGTTCTCATCAAAATTCGCACGTAAGATTTTCCCCTGTTCTTTTGTGAGACAAGGTCAGTCAAGTGCACAATCAATATGCCCTCAATCACCGCCGTAACAATCTTCATCTTCGGCCTCAGCGCCTTCAACCACGGCGTCGGCAATCTCATCTCCCCTCGCAAGGCTCTCGCAGCAAAACAACTCCAAGACTCAGCCCTCCCCGCACTCAATGGCTTTTCAGTCGCCATCATCGGAATCGGCATCTATTACATGCTGGCTGCGTATCAAGAGAACCGTGGCTTCTTTGCTCTCACCCTAGCACGATTTATTTCAGCGAGAATCTTTTGGGTGCAGGGACCTTCTTGGAGAGTGATTGCAACGTGGGAGGCTTTCTCAGCTGGACTCACAGCTGTTGCTCTAGCCTATGAGAGTTACTATGGGAGTTACGCAGGATGGCCAAATGGAACTACCTATTAAGTTCCTGAGCATCGAGAGCCTAGCTAGGGAAGGCAAGCAAACTTAGGCCCTCGATCTTGAGTGATGGAAAGACTTGGGTAAGTTAGCATAATCATAGAATCCCCTCTGTTTGAGTTATTTTAACATCCTATGTTAAGGTCTGATGTTTTCTTGGTACCTTGGGCCTAGGCACGAACTTTTGTGATTAAGAGAGGGTTATCTGTATTTATATAGAGCCTGCTTCGATATGCCGTCATTTGATGATATATTGGTCATTGCGAAAGCTTTTTGAGGAGAAGTCTAGTATAATGTCTAAGCTGTGAGCCAGATGTGTCATATGCAGCAGAAACTTGTAGCTGAGAGCTTAAATCAGCACACAAAACTTGGAGGGGAAGCTTATGTTGTGAATACAAGGATTGCCCTCCTGACTACAGAAATATATACCAATGTCAGCAGGCTGACACAGACAAAGCGGGGTGCTACCTACACCGCCGCAACCACATTCTGCAACCTTTCGACATCTGCAATCCGCCACAATACATGATCAGTAATTCATCAACCATGAAACTACAAAACATCCCCGTAGAGCTACGGCAGAACATATTTGAGCTGGCACTGACGGCTCCGGTCGCACCTTCGAGTCCCTCAGAGAGCCAACATGGCCGATATCGACGAGCTCAGCAGTCCCAAGGCCGCTTCTGGCGTCCTGGGGGCATCTGGGAACAGGCACCGAAGAACAAAGCCCTGAACTTGCTTTTAGTCAGCAAGCAGTTTTACACAGAGGTCAAGGATGTTGCCACTCGTCTACCAAACAATTACCACGTCGATATAATGTTTGTCAAAAACTATGGCCTCTGGAATACGTGGGATTTTACGAACCGGCCGACATCACGATACATCGACAAAGTCACAGCTACAATTCGCATTTTCGACCCAACCGACGACCTTGAAGACCGCTTTAAGAACAGCTTGAGGTTCAAGGTTGGCTGTATAGGACCGGGGCCTGCAGCTTGGGCGTTTTACGACCTTCTCGTGGGGTTGATCGGATATGGGCCTGGATACCTCGGCCGCCTGGACAACCGCCAATTCATCATCAATGAAATCGAAGTCGATGTCGTCGCTCCAACAGACGGCGGCGCTCATACCAAGCTTGAGTGCAGGGACAACAAAAACCCTGATTGGCTAGACTGGAGTCGTATAGGCTCCGAGGGCGAGCAGGCACCAGAGAAGCGTCTCATCAGTTACATGACCAGGGAGTTGGACTACGTTTTCAGTGCGACCAGACACACCCTCGAATATTGTTTGGAGCTGCACGAACATATCACAGAAAGCATCACATTCAATGTCAACGGGCAGGAGTGGAAGAAGATACAGATGGATGAGGTTGTTCAAAATTGTGATATCTCCGGATGGCAACACGACGTGGGTTTCCGGGATCGCAATGCGATGAAGATGACAAGATGGCTGGACTGGGTCCTTGACCGACGGGAGAGGATGAAGAAGGGCCTTGAGCTGGATGACAAGAGGCCTAATACTCGTGTTTTCTAAGGGAGTGATCGGGAGGCTACTATGAAACGGGAATTCGAATGAATGTCAAGACAGACGTTGTTTGTCGCCGAGAGATGCGCGCATAACAGCGGCTTGCAATACACGACCATCCTCAACACGAGAAATATTTCTGTCTCAAAGCTCAAGTGTTGGTTGACGCTCCATTGCGAAGATCTTTACCTGATTAGTTTCGGACTTAACGGCTGAGAGAGTCATCATCAAAGTAACGTCATGACGTATTCGACCCGATATTTATATAAATGACCAGAACAATTCTAGCTCGCTACAGAAATTTGATCAAACTCATCTTCTTATCGTAAAATGGCTCCTTCAGGTCTTGCAATCGTTATTGGCGCCGGTCCAACGAGTGGCGGAGGCATCGCTCGTATTCTCTCTCGTCATGACGGCGGTAACCTCGCCGTCGCCCTCTTGGCCCGCAACGCCGATAACCTCAACAATCTACGCGACTCACTCCGCAAAGAAACCAACGGTGTTCTTCACTCTTTTCCTACAGACACTCAGCCAGAGAACCTACGAAGAGCCTTCAAAGACATCGCCAACCATGAAGACTTCAAGGGTCTCAAGCTCAAGCTAGCAATTTATCACGTCAAGCACGCCAGCAAGAAGCCTTTCCTCGAGGAAACGCCAGAGGCGTTCAACGAGAGCATGCAGATCTATACCACCGGCGCAGTAGTCTTTGCTCAAGAAGCTCTCAAGCTCATGTACGAGCAAAACGGCGGCCAAACCCTTCTTGCCGATACAAATGGTGCCAAGAAGGGCACTATTATCTTCACTGGCACACTGGGAGCTATGCGTACAAACACTGGCTACGCCGCGTATGGAGCAACTCGTGCATCGGCTAGAATGGTTGCACAGGCTATTGCGAAAGAGCATAGCAAGTTTGGCATTCAGTGCGTCCATGCTATCGCGAATGGAAGGATCACGGATGAGGATACTGAGGAGACGAGGACTGGAAAGCATATGAGAGCTGAAGATGTTGGACAGACGTATTTGTGGCTTTCGCAGCAGCCGAGTTCGCTCTGGGTCCATGAATTGGACTTGAGGCCGGCGCAAGAGTCGTTTTAGAATATTGATGTTACTGAGACGTGTCGCAATGATAACATTTCAGTCAGAAAATACGTTTATATGTAGACATGTTGTTTGCCAATTTATGAAATGAGATTTTGTGAAAGTAGACATCATGATAAAAGTCTGAAAATGGGTGCAGTACAAAACATCATATACAGTCACATTATAACAAGAAGATCTGATATGGAAACCTGGGGATTCTGTATTCTTCATACTGCTATTGCACGTTGCTGTTGATTTGAGAATATAGCCATATGCTTCACATCATGGAACTTGTTACGATTCATGAGCGGCCTCAATTTCTACAAGCTTGACTGTCTTCATGGGCAATCTTCAATGTTGTATGACACTAATACATCTCCAGTCCACCACTCACAGATATCGCTTGCCCTGTAACCCATCGACTCTCTTCTGAAGCCAACCAAGCAACAATCTGTGCAACATCATCAACCTCACCCAATCTATTCCCCGCTGCGGTCTGCTTCTTCTGCATCTCAATGATCTCTTTGGGAATATTGTCCAATAGATCACTTTGAACAGGTCCAGGGTTAACTGCATTGACCGTATGGCCCTCCTCACCCAGCTCAGCTGCCCATGAGCGCGTAAGTCCCTCGAGTGCAGCTTTGGAAGCGCAGTACAGAGAGAGGCTCTTGAAACCGCAGCGGGCGCCTACGGATGAAATGTTGACGATACGGCCGCCGCCTGATAGGGGTAGGTAGGGTTTCACTGCTTGCAGGAGGAGGAGAGGAGCGCGAACGTTGAGGTAGAAGATCGAGTCAAAGTCGGATATTGTGATGTCGGTATGAGATTTGACGACTTCCATGCCTGCGTTGTTGACGAGAATATCGATCTGAGGGCCGAATGCGGCGACAGCTTCACGGACGATTAAAGCGGGAGATGACTCTTCCTTGAGATCTGCTTTGACAGCAATACATTCTGAAGGTGGATTTAGTGATGCAATCTTTTCGGACAACTCCTGTACCAGCTTCTCGCTGCTCGGAGAAGTGTACGTGGCGACAATCTGTCATGGTCAGTAATGGTCCGCAGGACTAGAAAGATACCTTACCTTTGCGCCTCTTCTTGCAAACTCATAAGCAAAGCCAGCACCAAGGCCTCGAGAAGCGCCTGTAACGATAGCGACCTTGCCCTTGAGGGTTTGGAAATTTCGTTGAGTGTCCATGGCTATGAATTAGAAGAGAACTGATCTAGCCAGCAGTTGTGATTCCACTTCGACGCACTTCGACGCTCATTTATACGCGACTGACTGGAGCCTTGGCATTGTGATCCTTCTGGTTTCCTGCTTGGTGCCCAGCTAAACACCGATGACAGACGCAAGTGGGCTTCGGCGATAACTTCAATGCCAACCATGATTGGCCGGTTCGTTGAGGCAATATTTCGGCGTTAAGACCAACATTCATAAACATGTCTGTTACTATAGCCGAAAGGCATCATAAAATACACAAGGAAACTATTATTAATGTCTAATTATCAAAATTGCCTCATTTGCACCCCAGTGATATTTCTATGGGACAAGAAGAAAGAAGAGGTTCAAACCCACTGTGCATGGAGAGTATACATCCCCGTACTTCAACCTTTCAAGAGTCATACAAGCGGTTTTCAACTCTCAATGCGGAGTCATCTGGAGAGACAGTTGAATACGAAGTGGTTAGTAAGTAGCCTCTGGTGTGAGGTTTCGAGCGTCACTCAGTCGCAGAGTGCCGGGCATATATCAAAAACGCACAAACTTGAAGCCCAGACAACCAAGAGGAAAACGAGAGCGATTCAGTGCAAGGCGACGATGAAGAAAGGCTACATAGTCACTCTTAGGAACCGATTGGCTAATTTTAATACAATAAAAATAAAGCTGTTGAGAACGATATAATACGAGATGGGGAATAGAGGCAACTCGCATGGCCAAGGTCAGTCGTGCAGCTACAACATAATGCAGGTTTTAGTCGAACTGAATGGCAGAACGACTTTCTTTATATTGATCTAGTTATTGGGATTCGAAGTAATCCAGTCACAATTTTACTCCTTTCAAATGCCCTGTATATGCAAGTCCCCTCTATCGCTTATAGATATTGAGTTCAAAGTATCGCAAGACGGGGAAGACAATAATAGCAAATCCGCAACCCAGCCACATTCCCAAGTCCGCATTAGAAGCAGCCTTAGAAATAGGGCCGATGTACCAAACCTGGGACATGCCGAGGATGGCACCAACCCAACCTATGATGAAGCTTGCAAGAGCAGCGAGACCAAGGGGAAGATAGTTCTTGTCTTCCCAAGCAGTCCAGTCAAACCCTTGACGACCTCGGAAGAACCAGTGTTCCTCCATGACAATACAGATCATGAGCATGACCCAGTATCCCATCATACTGACAAAGTTCTGGAAGACTGCGAATAGGTTTTCACGGCCGGCCATAGCGAGGACGAGAGTGATGACAGACATGACGGTCGACCAGGCCCATCGTGGGACAGCCTTGGTGTAGCGACCAAGAACTTGACATCCAAGCGAGGCGGAGTACAAAGATGGAGTACTGTTGGCAATTACACCAAGGGCGATGATAACAGAGCAGAATTTACCAAAGCCATGAAGAGGACTATACGCCTCGACGATGAGAGCACCAGTGCTGATGGCATTGGCCTCAGACCAAGCCTTGTTATCAACAATACCAGTTGCAAGACCAATGGCGACGAGGTACACAAGGGTGAATGCCACTGTCAGGCCAGTGACTGTGAGCAAGAAGACCTTGAGACGGGAAGTGCGGTGCGGGTAGTAGACATAAAAGTCAGAGGCAGCAGCAGCCCATGAGTTGGGAACGTAGAAGCAGAGGGAGAAGAATGACAATCGGCTGGCAGCGAGGACATTTCCAGAGACAGTGGGCTTAGCGGCGGCATTGAAGGAGGGCCCAGCGACGCCGATCAGAACAGCAAGGACAACGACCTGAGCGATCCAGGCGTATCTGTGCCGCGTCAGTACATGTGCATGCATAGTAGATGAATGGAGACGTACCGTTCATAAGTATGGAAGATCCTCATGCCAAAGACGGCGACGATCCATGAGACGACAGCGACGACGATGACGCCGACCAAGATGGTCATGGTGCCGCCACTGACGGCTGATAAGACCTGTCCACCGATAATGCAGTCAATGGTGGCATATCCGACCATGAGAACGATGTTGAGGAATGTCGGGAGCTTAGATGGCCAGTAACCCATAAAGAATCGCAGAACAACCTGGTGTAACACATGTCAGTCAAGTCAACACCAATGAAACAGTGGCACTCACCATGGTACGGTTTCCGCTCTGCGGTCCCCAAGTCGCCATATACGCCGTCGAACAAGACCCCAGGATCGTTCCAAAGACAGCAAGCAACGCACTATCAAGGAAACCCAACCCGAAAACCATCGGTCCAAACAGACCTGTCGCCAGGTTGTTCAGCGACAGATTCGCACTGAACCATAGCACCGCAACCTGCAAGTCAGCAGCAGTAGAAGGTTCTTGTCGTTCTTCTGGAAGAACACGCTCGATGCCTCGGGCTTCTAGCCCAGCGAGGCCTTCGATGCGATTATTCAGCTTCTGGAAGGAGGTGAGGGAGATGCTAGGGGGGTTTGAGCTTTCATCGCCCGTAGGTGATGAGCTCACGGTCGCTGACTTCTCATTTGTGGCTTCTGCCGTGTGTGTTGGGAGAGACATTATGAGGTCAATGGCCGCAGTGTGGAAATTAGACAGGAGGGAAGGAAAAAGGAAGTGTATGCACGGCACACAGAGTCCGTGTGTGGTATAGAGGTTGCGTTGCAGGAGTTGAAAAAGGGAATGCAAACAGAGTTTGTTTTTGTCTTGCAGATAATACACCCTTGTAAACTGTCTCGGTTGGGGTGAACGGATGTGAGTGGGAGACGGAATGTTACCGACCTCTCATTGACGGTAAAAAAGCTCATGCATGCATCGTTTACTGGTCCATGGTATCGGTGATGGTTGTGGCTTGAAGCTGAAAACAAGGTTATAAGGTCTAGTCCGTTTAGTCCATGTAGTTAATTTAGCAATGAAACCATCCCCCGTGTGCGCTAGCAGCAATGGGTTTAGAGGCGAGGTAAGGATCGGTTGGAGCGGAACCGTGATGGCTACGCCGCAGAGCGGGAGCGTAGGGAAGGGTCTTAATCTCCATTACGGGCACTAAAAGATATGCCGGTTTTATTCTTGGCGATAAATCACTTGGCGATGAGGGGATAAGCTTGTTCATAGCAAAAGTAAAGTCATTGTAGATATTCATGCTAGTCTAAGTAATACACTATCGGCGAAATGGTCTATGTCTGCTTCGAGCTAACCTCCACGCTTGTAACCACTGTAATCTGCCCACTACGAGCCCTCTCGTGCTGCTGCGTCCCACTGCTAATCTTGGCTTCAGCACGGTACGGCCGCTGTAGCAGATCCGGTCCATGCTGGTCCACCAGCTCAATCTGGCTTCCCTGCTCTGGCGAAGCGTCAGTGCGCACGCCATCCTCATCCTCCAACTTGGCCCAGATCGAAGGTTTGGTTGACAGCGGGTGAAGACCTTGAGTTCTCCGTCGCGCTGAACCTTCGGGGTATGAACCGTTGCGGTATGGGGTGTTAGGGTATGAGGAGGGGTCGGTAGAATCGCCTTTGGAGCCGATGGCGAGACGCAGAACGGGCCAGCAGAGAGGGAGGTTTCCGACCCAGAGGGCGACGCCGCCTTCTGCGACGTACCAGTAGAGAAAGACGTAGGAGTTGGGGTTGCTAAAGTTGTAGTAACGATTGAGGACGGCGGCGAGAATCTGCACGATTAGCGCACGTCAAGAGGGGCTGGAGAAGGACCTTACATTGAACAAACCCAAGCAAAAAACACAGACCAACCCAATCTTTCTCTTCTTGGGGAGACTGATATTGATAACAATCGGGATCGGTAGTAAGATCAACATAATGTCGCTGGCGATGTTACAAGCCGTCGCAAAGATCATATGGTTGTAATACGTCGCGCATTGCACTGCAGCAATTAGCTCGATCCCCTCGCAAACAATTCTCAAGAGACTCACTCTTCTTGGGATTAACTGGAACAGCCCAATATTCTGGCGTAGGCGAACACCAGAAAAATACAAACATGAAGGTAACAACGATATATGTCACCGCGCAAAACGCAGAGACAAATCGCACCGCCCATTTCTGTCTTATCGATGTGCCCTGCGTCAATCTCGCGTACAAGAATAACAGACACGCTTTGACGGTCCATGTACATGTGAGGGCGAATATCTCGAGCACAAAGGTCATTTTACTTCCGATGATAGCCTGTCGTTTTCCGTCGGGGGTGAGCTTCGCGGCGACGTCGGCTGGCATGTAGTTGCTGCCATTCTTGGCGACTTCGTTGATCGAGACGACGACTCCTGTAAAGTTGATCTACGGCCCGAGTATCAGTAACGGTCTGTTGGTGGGTTTGGTGGGTGAAACGTACAAGAGCAAAGACCATGAGATAGTCTTCAATAGCGAGACGACTCCATTTTCTAAGTTTCATGCGTCGTGATATCCTGCAGGAACCAACATGTCAGCAAAAACGCCCCGAAAGCTACGCAAGCTGATGGATGGACGGGCGGCTTACAGTCGACACACAACGACAAAGAGCCCCAACACCCACAGAACCCAAGACTCAACCAACAGCTTGTGCAGAAAGTCCATAGCGAAAAATGGAAAATGAATGAACGAGTGACGAACGCCGCAGTGGGCTGCTCCGGAAAGATGAACCTAAATGCCCTCCCAAGATTCGAATCACCCCTGAGTCCTGTCTTGTCCTGTCAAACGATAAACTTTATCGCCGGCGCGATAAAATGGAACGACCGCCATGGTCATGAACCCAAATTGCGAATATAATCTCAGCTTGACACGAAGAGGGCAGGGGGGAGAATGTAGTCTGCATGGCTAGTCGATTCCCCTGCATTTTTCCAGTTTCTTTGCATTCATACTGGGATGAAGACGTTGGCAGAGAGTTGCGCCTAGATCGGCACGCCAGAAAAGCATGGATTTGGAAGTCAGTCACTGGAGATGATCGAAGTGATAGGCAGTAGTTAATCGGAATGATGTGTCGATTGCCAGTGACGATCTTGATCAGAGCATGTGCAGATTCCACCAGCAGCCTCAAAAGCCACGAGCAAACACCAGAAACCTGTTGAGCAAGCTCCCTTGGTGTAGTCTAGTTCAACGGCTCTCCCACTCCCCGTCAACTCCGAGCTAGACGCGGCAGATGACGAAAAACCACCACCGGAAGTGGCTTGCACCCAATACTCAAAACACCAATATTGGAAAGAAATAAACCGCTTGATAAGGTAAGTATGGTCCGAGACAATCGGCTCCCACAACGGCGCAGCCACATTCGACGCGGAAAGAAAAGAAGAAGAGACAGTCGTAACTCTCTCTCTTAGCATATCCAATTACCGTCCAAATCCTCTAGGATCCGGTACCCGGCCCGCCTCCGACCCCTGCCCGGGCCGTGGGGGTTGATCCCGGCTGGGCAAAAGCTTAGAGTTTGTTTGTCATACGATGGTGGGTGGGCTAAAAGCTAATCTGCACCGTTTTCACTAACGTAGTAGAGATCTAGAAGGGACCTTTTTGGGGGGACTCTTAATGTCTGGGTCACGGCAGTTGACAGTTGACATGTTGATGGATAACTGTTACGTTGGGGGTAAAAGTATGTCGGATTGCGTGATTCTTTGGGTTAGTAATTCGCAGCTAACACCAAGAACCTTAGAACTTTATTCTAATTAATATTGCTCGTGTAGGTAATCATTGTGGCTCGTGGATTGAATCCTGGTGTTTTCTCACAGGAGCCAATCATCTACGCACCCAAAGAGGAAGCTAACAACCAACAGAATATTCCATCGGGAGACTCGTAACTGCGGATAACGCCTCATGAACCTGGTACTAGCACGCGAAAAAAAGAAGAAGCAAAAAAAAAGCAGCCGGGGTCCTCGGTTATGTCGGGTCTCGTTCTACAGAGTCGCTTGGCGCTGTTATCTCCTTACCCCGAGCCAAGAAATCAGCACATTTCCCCAAAGTCCCAGACCACTCACTCGCTGTAGGCGTATCATTGGCTCGTCTAGCAGCGGGGGTTGTCTCCGCGCTTTTTTTCCGACATCTTCAGCAACTTCCTAGAGGCGTTATAACTGTCTCACTTGCTTGGTAGCACCGCACGGTTCTACACTAAAAAGATAACCACCCAAATTAACCATCAACCATGAGCGTCAATCCCTCTCTTCGCACTGTTGACCAGTTCACACAGCTCGTCTTTGACTTTATCGTCATAGGCGGCGGCACAGCTGGACTAGCGGTGGCATCGCGTCTCGCTGAAGCCGACGCCTCATACACTGTCGGTGTCATCGAAGCAGGCGGTCTTGTGCAGAATGATCCTGATGTCGACATCCCGGGCCACTACGGTAGGAATCTTGGAGGGAGCTACGATTGGCACCTGGAGACGCTGCCTCAGGAGGGTCTCGGAGGGAGAAGGCTTCCGTGGCCGAGGGGGAAGTGTGTCGGTGGCACAAGCGCCCTGAACTACATGGCATGGAATCGCGCTAGCAGGGATGATTATGATGCCTGGGAAGCTTTGGGTAATCAAGGTTGGGGCTGGGATTCTCTGCTGTGAGTTTATGCTTGTTTTATTGGATGAGACACTGAAGCTGATTGTTTTCGTTATGTAAAGGCCCTTCTTCAAACGCTCTGAGACATTCCATCCTCCTAGTGAGAAGCTCCAGCGAGAGTTTGAAATTGCTCATGATGCAGAGACCTTTGGTGATTCAGGTCCCATCCACATATCATACCCAACCGCGTATTCGCCATCGCACGCGTTATGGCACAAGACGCTTAATGCCCTCGGTGTAGAGACTAACCCATCCCACGTCGGAGGCTCAAATGTCGGCGTTTGGACATGTGTCAACGCCGTCGAGCCGAGCGCCGCGCGAAGATCCTACTCCATCGACTACGCCACTGGATCGCGTAATCTGCACATCCTTACCAACGCCACGGTTGACGAGATTATCATTAACCAAGCTCACGTAGCCACCGGCGTGCGATTCACCCACGGTGGCGTCGACTATGATGTTTCAGCTAGGCGCGAGGTCATCCTTTCAGCTGGGAGCGTCAAGTCACCGCAGATCCTTGAACTTTCAGGCATAGGAAATCCCAGCGTTCTAAGTAGTGCTGGTGTGAGCGTCAAGGTTGAGAGTCCGCAGGTGGGGGAGAATCTGCAGGAGCATATTAGTGAGTGAGAAGGTTTTTGGGATCGGCGTTTTGAGCTAATTTCTGTTATCTAGTGCTTGCGACGATCTTTGAGGTTGATCCCTCCCTCGCCAATCGGGATGATCTTGTGAGAGATGATAAGCTTAGTGCTGCTGCGAAAGAGGAGTACGCAGCAAAGGCAGATGGGCCTTTGACCGTGTTGCCCGTGTCTCTTTGCTACGTTCCCTTCGCGCACTTCGTTCCGAAGAATACTCTTGCTAGTCTTTATGAAGATGCAGACAAGGTATCTGTGTTTGACTCGGACAAGCAAGATATTCTTCGTGAACGATTGGATGGAACCTCTAAACTTGGTCAGATAGAGTATATCTTTGATCTTGGGAACTGGAACCCCAACTTCAAGGGTGAAGAGGGTAAGAAGTACGGCACTATGCTGCAGATCTTGCAGTATCCCTTCAGCGTTGGGTCTATTCACATTCGGCCGAGTGACCAGGCTACAGCTGAGGACTCACCTGCCATCGACCCAAGATACTACGAGGGTCCCCATGGAAACCTTGACATGGAAGTTATGAAGCAATGTCTCCAGTTTGTCGATAGGATCGTACACACAGCTCCTCTCTCTAACATAATCCGTTCCTCAGCATCCCCTTCCGCACAAGCTTTCAAGGACGACAAACTCCTAGGAGAATGGATCACTCAGAACACCATCACTGATTGGCATCCTGTTGGAACATGCGCCATGGGAGGTCGCGCTGGTATTGAAGGCGGCGTCGTTGATGAAAGACTTCGAGTCTATGGCGTTCATGGCCTGAGAGTTGTCGACGCGAGTGTTATGCCGCTGCAGATCAGCGCGCATATTCAAGCGACAGTGTATGCTATTGCTGAGAAGGCGGCGCATATGATTGTTGAAGATGCGAGGAGTGCGGATAGAGAAGGAAGACAGTTGGTGGCAGAGCAGGCTAGACTTTAGATGAGGCCATTGCGCTACAGGAGCTGAAAAATGTCTTTATGTGCTACTTTCTAATAAATTCTTACAGGAGGGTCTTTTCAGTCATTGCGAAGCCATGCTCGAACGATCGCGCCAATAGCTTCAGGCTGGTGATAAGGAGACATATGTCCCGCTTCGTCAACAGCATAGAATCTCAACTGATCATTCCCCTTCCAGAAACCCCCCTCCTTAACATTCCATCCATCAGCATCAGAAGTTAGTTCGCCGTCCTTGTAATGCCAGGTCTCGTATCCAAGTTCCCGATAGTTATCCTGTCCCTTCCATCGCTGTTGGTTCAGCATGCGCATTTGTCCGGGGGTATTACTATAAAGTTCAGCGGGCCGTTGAAGTAGAGACGTGTCGCGGGTGCTTACATGATGATATCGTTGTTGCCGTTGATGAAGAGAACTCGTATGTCTGTCTCATCGAGAATCCACGTCAACTCCCGCGTAACGGGTACATGGATATTCTGCGCAATATCCCATCGCTCATTGGTATCAAGGTCGATAAGATCAAAAGGAAAGCGGTCGAATCCGAGTTTCTCTTGGACCCAACGACGATTCAGGAACTTCCATGCCGGTCCGTGGTCCAAGTTCGAGCACATAGGAGGCTCCTCACATGGATGTCGGTCTGCCAAATATCAGTACACATTCCTTCACACATGCCGCACGATATGGCCACGGGGTACTCACTATCATACGGATCCCATCCACCAGGCACAACGCCCTCCATGAAATACTCTCCCAACGTCTCCTCACAAACCTCATTGGCCGCCTTACAAGTCTCAATATCATAAAAGTACCGACACTGACTCCCCATTTTACGACACTCCGGTATAGCAGCAAACATATTCTCGCAAGCGGTTCGATTCATCAGCGGATATTTTCTTCCATCACCAGCCCAATTCGTACAGAAGAAGTCATAGTATCCCATAAACTGCTGCGTGGCGTCAATATACCCATCAACAATAATCGCAGATGAGATATCAACTCGAGGTTTGACTCCACGCTCTGTGTTCTTGCGTTCGTGAGAGACGATATGTTTCGTGTAGCCGGCGACGTAGTGGCCGCCCATGGATTCACCAGTGATGTGCCATGGTTTCCCAGCGAGGTTGGGGAATACGTCGTGGGAGAAGGTGGAGAGGAAGGTATATACGTCTTTTGCGCCTTGCTCGAGACTAACAGCGATTTTGTTTCGGTCTGTGATTTTGGAGAAGCCAACGCCGACGGGTTGACTACCAAGTGTCAGTGTCAGTCAGAGCTGTGATACTGGTGCTGGAACATACTCAATGTAAACAACGTTGGCATGGTCGATCCAAGAATACTCAGCGCGTCTCGTTGAGTTCCCATCGGGATTTACAGTACAGGGACCGCTGCCCATGAACAACCCCATTTCTCCAGATGCACCAGGTCCGCTGATGCCAACGTTAGTTTAGCTTGACTTGGCATTCGGTGGTTGCTTACCCGCTCATCCATAGTAACAGAGGATCAGTCTCGGGATTGTTTCGACTCTCAAAATACCCTTATCAGTCAGTATCATAGTTCCCATATCAAAACCCGTGTACCTACAGAAAAACATAGACTTATCCTCCGTCACGTTAACCGTGCCGGTGAATTGACGAGCGCCCGCATCGCAGAGATCAGATGATTGTTCACGGACAGTGAAAGGTAGTTTAGTCACTGTTTCATCTGTTAATGGCTTTTGATCTTGGGCGGCGGCACGACTAACAATAGTCGCGAGTAGCGACACTGTTGCTAGACCAAGCCACATCGCGAATTGGTGTTGAGATGGTCAACTTTGATTGTGCTTGAGAGAATTACTAATGCTGACCCTGGCCAATCAGTCTTATTAAGTATTGGTGGGGCGATTATATTAAAGATAACGATAAGATAAGGACGTGGCATCAGCCTTACCCTGGATGCTCTCTCTCAGCATTTCTGAGATGCTACTCTGAGCATGGGAATTTGTAGTAAGGAAATATTTCAGTAGTTAAAGTACTTCATAAACTGCATTGTAATATATTAGATGGTTAGGTTACTAGTGATAAGTCAGGCGGTTTGCTGGGTGAAAACAGCGTCGTTTGACACTTAATACCATAATTGAAAACTGAGGCCTACCCACCCCAAACTTTGCCACTCCGGGACCTCGAAACCTTGTCCTAATTTAGCTAATACAGGCAGCAACGTAAACTCTACTGGAAATGATTGATATTAGTCATGATGTCATTATCAAGCGAAAGTGAGCACACCTTGAGCATAGCAAGAAATGACAGATCGCAAGGCTAGACAACTAGATGCTTCTAGCGCGACGCGACATAACGACAAGCGCGTTCCAGGTTGGCACCCAACTCACCAAAAATGATATCAGTCTCGTTCTTCCTAGCAAGCCTCTCTCGTATTTCTCATCAGGGATGAATGAAACAACCTTCTTACTAGAGAATAACACCGCAGTTATACCGCTAGCTCGCTACCTCGGAAACTGATCCAAAATCGATAGGTGCCTAGCAAGCAAACTCAGATCGTCGCCTTGAGTTTTGTCTCTGATATATAAGACAGGGACGACGTCAGTGGAAATAAGCGGTGAATGAAATAAAGACCTGCCTTTCTCTTCCAGAACAGCCAACACCTTGGGGTTTTCCTCCTTCTCCTATCTAAATTCCGACATATCAGACGCCACTTCAGTAAACGCCGCCTGGGCTGCCTGTGACTCAAACTCAGCCATCCTCACTCTCGGGAACCTCAATAATTTCCCGAGCGAATGATTGGTCACCACAGCTAGGGCCTGTCTCACAACGTTGCACCAAACGAAAATATCGAAATGACGACTACAATGTTTGCCCAATTTCCCGCATTCACCACCAACTTCCATTTTCTCTCCACGTTCGGGCCGTCAGGAGAGTGCTTCGCATAGCATTCGCTGCCATGAGCGCTCATTCATGTTGAGTACCTACCTAGGGATGTGAAGTGAAAGTGACCGACACTGCCGCCAACCGCCTCTGACCGGGGTTAGTCACACAGCGGAAGCCGCCTTTGTTGACACCTCATCAGACAGGCAGAACTCTGCGCCTGCATCACACTTCTTTGTTCACTTCTGTCATTACCTACGTAGTTTGTAGCGCGATTCTACAGCTTGACTGTACTAATATCCCTCTCCCTTCCTCTCACTACCCACTCCTATCTCTCTAAACTCAACCCAACTTCCTCTTTTGGCAAAGCTGCATTGGATAGCAAACTTTTGATCCATTTTTGCCTCAACTTTCATCGCGACACTGCGATCTCAATAGTAATGTCTAAAAAATGTGAGATAACCCCCCCAGGCTAATTCATAAATAACCCTTTTTACTGACCTTCTTAGTGATCGAGCCATATCTTTCTCTCATGGCCACGCCCGAGGAGGAATGTATGTTGACTCCACTTCAACGTGTCAACTTTCGCTCACAAACCAAAGTCGTAGAGGACTACGACGATTTGATTTTTATCGGCGCCTTCGACATTCAAATAGAATCACATATCCAGAACAAGAAAACAAGCGACGTCTCTTTCCGGATAAAATTCAAGTTCAGCCCAACTGACACCTGGTCTCGTGGCTGGGCCGAAGAAATCGATCTTCAGAAATACTACCAAGACATCGTCCTCAACTACTGGCGCAGCGTCGGCGGGCGCTGCGAAGCTACGGGATTTAGCATGTACAAGATACTCAGAATAATAGCGGAAGAGAAGAACAAGTATCGCGTGCAGTGGGTTGGCTATAATGCGGAGGAGGATACGAATCTGGAGCCCAAGAAGAAGATCTGGTCGATCGCGCCCAAAGCCGTGCTTGCGTGGAAGACTCGCGCAGTGGAATAAGCCGCACGGCGTTGGGCATGAAGAGGCGAAAAAAGTGATTTCTTTCTGATTGGTGGCGCCAGGATACCCAGCATTACTTTTTCGAGCGGGCGTTTGGTTGGTTATTTGTCATGCCGGAAACATCATACCCATAGCGTGTTTTTTTTCCTTTTGTTTTTCACAGTCTCGCGTGAGGAAAAGATCGGTGTATTAATACCTCGAGAGATAAGCAATAGAGCTCTTGAATTCTCAAGCCCATACCTCAGTTATCCTCGCTTGTGTTTGCCTCTCGCTGACGACTCTGTTCCTTCGCCATCTTCACCAATACCTTTTCTTGCTTTGTTGCTATTTCTTCTGCCTCAGTCGACAATCGACGCATGGATTCCAAATCGTCCTTGAATTGTTCAACGGCCTGGCGAAATCCCCCGACAATATTCGCTATTTCTGGCTCTGATTGTCCATTACTTGGCCAATCTCGAGCTTTGGCTACCAGCGACTGAAGTCTGTCCACCACAACCTTTTCTCGTGATAATAGCGACTCTGCCGTTGAACACTGATACACGAACATTTTTTCGAGATTGGTGAGCTTTTTCTTTAGCACTGCGGGATCGATTCTGGTGGCTTGTGGCTGGGTTGGGCTGGATTGACCTTGGCGGTTTGAAGACATGGTTTGTTAATGGATCGAAGAGCCTTGGCGTAGATAGTGAATGCTTGTTTGATGGGGTATATTTATCAGAGAAGTGTTTGGATTGCTGGACTGGTTGGTGCTTATATCTGTCAATGACCTTGGAACAGGTACGGTCTGGACAATCACGTATGCATGCCAAACGCCGAGAGCATACCCACTCACCTGTCAAACACTATGCATCATGGTTCCTTTGATCGTGAGCTCATCACGGACATCCAAGTCCGCGCAAACATAGTTGAGATCGGCAGGTCGTTTGCCTTGGAGCAGTGTCATTGTTGATACTATCGTCATTGACTTGAACCAGAGTATAGAGTGACGGAGCCGAGATCCTGCTAGGCACTGAGTCAAGGGATGATATGTCAGTGTATCCTGCCAATCGATAGTACAGTGACAAACGACAGAAATATTGAGCGTCAAAGTGATTGTTTGCACACGAGAACAAGTATCTATGGATAAAGCACGATAGACAAAGCGATAGTGATCAGGTCATCTCAAAGCACTTCATCACTTAGCTTGCTGAGAGTGCTCGACGGCCTCTACGCTGCAACTAAGAAGCCCATAAAACACCCGAAGCATCCCAAGCTTTCTCAGCCGGTCATCAAATCGAGACATATTACCAAAGACACAAATCAAACGGCCCAAACACAACTATAGACCATGTCATCGCGCCGCCACCACCGCAGGGAATCTAATGACCCTCGATCTAATGATCCGCGATCCAATGACCCTAGATCTCGTGACTCACGACCTATTGGCCCGCGACCCATGGATAACCAAACCCAGGCCGAAGCCAGCGGGACAAGAACTGAGAGAGACATAGGGTTCGACGAGTTCAAATTCAGACTGGAAAGGGTACGCCAGGAGCTAGAGCGGTTATATATCAAGAAAGCCAAGGAGGCGGACGAGGCGACGGAAATGGAAAAGAGAATACGCCGCTTAAAAGACGACAAACGATCAAAGACGACGATAGAGGATGCTATAGAGGAGTTGGAAAGGGTGATTAAGGCTATGAAAGAGACTATACTTATCATCAAACAAACAAGGGAAGAAGAAGAGCTGATAATCGTACAGAGGTGGCGTTTTGAGCAAGACAACTGAGGGATTTGGGACAGTACCTGGCTAGAGGGGAAGAGAGACATAGGGATTAACTTGCCGTTTACTGCGAGATCCAAATGATATCAACGGGATTTTGAAACGATTCTTCGTTTAACCTTGTGATTAAAAGGCAATGTCGTGACTGATTCGTTTTCTTGACCCCCTCAAACTTCGACACCCGAGACTGGATAGAAAATGAAATTCAACAAAGCAGGATACCTAATAGCCGACCCAGTAACTACACTTCTCTTAGACGACTACAATAAAGGTTGTAATCAACAGACCGCGGTTTACGACTTCGTGATAAGTTTGCTGCCATTTGTAGCTGAGAAGAGTGGCAGATAGCTGCTAATCACCGCTTGGTTTGCTACAGAACCTGGTGGTCAACCTGCGATAGAGACTGTGCCGCCTCCTAGAGTTCTTCACTGCGCTGACTATGAGTGACCATCATCCACTCCTTTTGGTCCCAAGTCAAGAATCCCATAAAAGACCCCATCCATCCCGTGTTTTCTCAATCGGTCCTCAAGCCAAGACAGATGCAGACCGACGACAGCTACCGATCTCTACAGGCGCTGAACAACTATACAAACCATGTTCTGGAGTCGCCACCGAAAGGGATCCAACGCCCGGCGATCCACTGACAGACCCCGATCTAGAAGGGCAAGATGGGAAATTCAAGAACGGATCAATGTACTAAATGAGAGACTGGACAGCATACGTGCGGAGATCGAAGAGATATACCGCAGGCGAGATGACAAGGAGGAGCGGGTGAGACGAGCAAAAGATGAAGTGAAACGACTGAAAAATAAGAGACGACCAAGTCGGAGGAACATAGATGATGCCAAAAGAAGGCTGCGTAAGAGGGTTCGCGATCTGAAGGAGATTAAGCGTGCTTTGAAGCAAACGAAGCGCGAGAAGAAGTCTATCACCAAGAAGAGGGATCGTCTCAGCCTTCGCGTCTAACGCGACTTGGAAAAAGACTGGACGTGAATTTCTTAATTATTCTCTAGTCATTTAAATATTAACTTGAGTGAAATCTTGAAGCGACCTTATATTCAATCTTGGGATTGTGTCACTGCTGCCGTTTCTTACGTCTCAAAAAAGATACGACGTGAGAGGAGTAAGGAAAGTGAACAGAAGAGTAGAACAGGACATTTAGTAGGAAGTGTACGATTGGTTTCAAGTGACTAACCTGTAATATCGGAAGTCATGAATTCTTGGTCAAGCCGAATGTTCAGTGCCACAAAGACACCAGATCTAAGTCACGGGGTATACCGGAGTGAACTGTTCATGTTCAGACACCGGGTGTGAGAGTGAACAGCAAGCAGTTGGGAAGAACAGAAACTTGATACATGTTCGTGCGATTACGGACTTGGAGTATAAATATTGGGGTTCATCCAGGCTGTGTTAAAGCCTTCCTTATTCATTCATCTACAAACAGCTAACAAAAACCAGAGATATCCCGTACGATCAGTATCAGAAGCTCTCGAGTCAGCATGTCAGACCAGCGAGTAATTGTTGATGAGGTAAGTCCGTCACTCCAGGAACGTAACGAGGAACATTTCTTGGACAAAGAGGTGGGTCTTGCAGAAATCGAAATCGAAAGTCTAAAAGAGGAGGTGGATCGCCTCGACAAAGTGATAGAAAAGCTGGAACGGATGACAAGAAGCCTAAACGAGAGCAACGAAAGATTCGAGGAAGTCATAGGCACATCAGTGCAGGAAGGAATATCGATGAGAGACCTGATGAGAAGACTCGGGACGTTGGAAGAAAGCGAGGACACGTACTTGGAGATGAAAGAAATGCTGCTGGAACTGAAACAGAAGGTTCTCAAGCTACGAGGAAAGATGCAGGAAAGGGAATTCTACAGAGAGCGGCTGAAGAGACATCAAGAGGACATGAGGTTTGACTCGTGGATGAGATGTGAGGAAAGTTTGGGGTATGAGGATTGGAAGAGGAGTAAGTACAGCCGAAACTAGGTAAGAACATAAGCTGGACTTGGGCTTGAAGATTTTGCTTAGTGGAAAGCCCAGCGACTTCGCGTTGAGGTAAACACGATCAAGAACACACCACCCGATTCGTGAAGGATTTGCTCAATATCACAGTTATATGACATCAAAAACACGAAGAATCAGTTGAAGAGAATTGAAGAAAGATAAAATGATTTAGAAAATAATTGCGAAGCTCTGTTTGTGGACCTGGACCATAAGTGACAGGCTGACCCGTACTACGTTCTGGCTCTGATAACTCTGCGGAGCTTCCTCCTTCATCACCGATGGCCTTCGAGATGTCCAGTGAAACAGCAAAGGATGATAGTGATTAGTTGTAGGTAAAGAAAAAAATCTACATGATTCATCGCGGACTGTGGCTCCTTGTGCTGAATCAAAACGAAAGTGGCCCGGTGTATATCAAGACAAGATTCCGGTTAGCCACTGTGTTCTCATCAAACTTCTTACAAACAATTACTGAAGTGAATTAAAATTACCTACACGGAATACCATCCCCGATCCCAGTTATCTCCCTCTTCAGACGACATCATGTCGGAAGACAACCCCCAAGACAACAATCCCTGGGAGAAATTCGCATCAGAGGATGCGCCTAAGACCTTGGATGCAAATGCGCCCACGGATATGGTGGTGTATGAGCCAAAACCTGAACCTCAGAATGAGTCCAAGGATGTCCCACCAGAGATTACGATGGCAGATACACCTCAATTCATACCCCAGGACGTGCCCGAGAATGTGCAGGTGAACGATCAACCTAGACCTGACAAGGGCAACTCTCGGGAGAGCGTTTCTCAAGAGCCAGTATTTGACAACAACGTACCTTTGGGAGATGAACCCGTTAGACAGACTGACAGCAGGGTTCACTTTGAGGAGAACTCACCAAGTAGACGCTCAAGGGAAAGAGAGCCCTCGAGAGGATCTCATAGAGGGGACACTTACGGAGAACAATTCTACAGAATGGAGTCTCAGAGAACAGACTCGAGAAGTACAGGCTATTACGAGAAGGATCCTCGCAGGACGGAATCTCACCACTCACGCGGATCTGAGTCTCATAGATCTGAATCTTACAAGAAAGACTCTCATAGATCAGGCTCTGACAGAAAGGATTCACACAAACGAGAATCACGCAGGTCGGACCTTCACAAGAAGGACTCTCATGGAAGAAGCTCACACAAGTCATCAAAGAAGGAAGAGTCGCACAGGAAAAAGAAGATTGATGCTGCACCTGAATATGGACGACCCTCTTTTTTTGCCGCCTTAGGCCACATGGTTGACGGAACTCCTTATGTGAGACATCCGACTCAAAACAAGAGGAAATAAAATTGAAGGTAGAATGCAAAGCGTTTTGGGCGAGGAATAGCTATTGTGTTTTTATTCAAGGGCACCAAAACCGTTTAAGAAGTTGAACTGAGTTTCTTAGGTGAAAGGGTGAGAAAACATGTTTCTAGACCATTGCTACCACAATGTTTTCCATCACCGATCTTAAGTCTGTCCTGGAGCCCTGAAATAAAGAAACTCACTATAATTCTATTTTCAAGCTGCCAGTAAATTAAGACCCTGTATTTACACTATTCAACATTAGCTGAGCAGTCACTAAATAAACATGTAGGGAGAAAGCTAATGAACGAAAGCGTCCTTATAGTTCTTGAACAGATTTTGAAATGAAGAAACCTAGTATCGACGAGGCCTCGGTGAACCCAGACGCGAATGCCTGTTCAACTCATAGGCAAGATCGTCGACCATAAATTAGCACCCATAAAAAAGATCGAGTCAAATGAAGCCAAAAGAGGACGAACATATAACGTCTGGCTGGGAGGAGAATGACTGCTAGTGGTGAGCTGCGAATGGGGTGCTTAACCAAGGTTGCTGTCAAATCACTGGCTCTGAAGAAGAGAAATGACCCGTCACTATTGAAGTTCACAGTAAACAGCTACAGTCAATGGCAGGAAGGAAGACGAGGATGATTAAATTTATCCCAGAGGAGTAGGGTATCCATGATTCAACCACGATTTTCGCGCAACGCCGCAGTGAACATAGGCCCCGGATAAGGCCATGAAGAATTGTATCTGAGCAAGGCTACCCTGACGCATTGCCGTTACGTACCAGTTCTTAGTCTCTGATGCAAGTTCCAGGTGTTACGACACAGGAGATTTAAACCATCGTTCTTGTGCTCGTTCAACCACTGTATTCTGACAGTTACTCTCTTCGAGACCACTATTCTTCGTCTCAGGCAATATGTCGAACAAAACCTTCCCCCATTTACTAGATATTTACGCGTTCAGGGAGCACGGCAAAGCTGTCAAGGAAACCAAGAAGAAACTGCATAAAGTCGAGTTTGAAAGGGGAAAACTGAATATTGATAGAGAATATGCCGAGAAGGAGATTAAGAAGTTGGAGAAGGTTGAGAGACGGTTAGAAGAAAGTCACAGAAATGTTGAGGAATCGGAGATCAAAGAAGATATCAAAGAAATTCGAACGGAGTTGAGCCTTCTGAAAATGGAGAAAGCAAATCGGGATCATGAGAAGGAGGATCTCGAAAAAGCTAAGAAGAGGCACCGCAAGTCGATGGCAAGGCTACAGAAAAGATAAATTTCCAGAATATTACCATAGGTAGAACCTTGGATTTTGCAACTTATAGCCTGGCATAGAACTTATGCCACTTGCCAGTTGGACCACTGATCGCTGACGTTTATGCATCCAAAGCGAAAGGAAGTATATAGTACTTATGGGAGTCAACGTCTATCATCATAGCGCAATACATAGACAAGGGATTGACCTTCCGACCCTCGAGATGCTGGCTGTCCTTTGCCTGCAAAGTGATTTGGATAATCAACCTCGCATCCGACATCCGTAGTGAGAAATTAGAAGAACCAGGATTTGATAATTGGGGTATTCTGAAAGCTCTGTGGACAACAAAGCGTAAAGAGCTGATTGGCTGCACGGTAGTCGGTCGTCTGTCAGGAGCGTTAATCGAGAAACGAGTGGTAATGAACAAGTGCTGGACTCTGAGTCGTGAATCATACGGGCGTCAGGGAACCGGGGAGTATATGAATGAGAAGCTCCTCTGGCAACATCAGATCTCTGTCCAGGCATCCAACAATCATAGAACAAGAAACCTTAGCCATATTCTCCTCCTCTTCCAGCTGGTACATCCTGCCACCCACTGGCTCGAACGTTCGCCCTATCGCTATCAGAGAACGGAATCACCTACTGCAATCAATCTACTACATCTACTTCAGAAGCGTCTAAGAAAAACTTTAACAATCTACAATACAGCATCTTGTCCACGATGCAAAGTGACAGTGAAGAAGATACGATGGAAAAGTTCGAGGAAATCACTTTCAAAATAGCCAGCGTCGAGGTGGAAAAGGAACGCGACAGGAGGAAGATCTACAAGCTATCTCAAGGCAGGGATAAGCTGAAAGGGATCCTTGAAAGAACTAGTAAGAGAGAGGAGGAGAGCAAACTGAAAGGACGGGAAGCTCAAAGGCAGAAATCGGCGGAGCTGGCGAGGTGGTACGAATGCGAGCTCGGCAGGCATCACGATGATATCAATAGATTGGAAGATAGGGTAAAAGGTTTCGACGGCAAACTGCTAGAGCTGAAGGAGCTTAGAGACGATGAGAAGATGCGTTACAACTCGGCAGCTGAGCTCCAGAAGAAATGAGCTTCGACGATGACGAGGCTGAGATGGATTGAAAACCAGAGATAGAAACCTACAGAGTGGGCAAGAAGCTTTTTTGTGTCTTAATTGCGAGATCGCTGACATTAATCACGCAAGGTGACAGGATAAGCATCATGGGAGAGCAGCTGAATGCTCATCAACATAACGTGGTAGACATTTGAAGCATGGGTCCGCCATGAAACGTTAACAAATCTCCTCTTGCCAGATGTTTCCAACATACGTCGCCATTTCTTCTGGGTCGCACGATGAAAGGAATAAGTGCAAGTGATTGACTGCTGAGTTTTTGTTAATGTTCAGTGACGAGAAAGTTGAAGGTAGCTGATTTACTGCAGATCGCCGGGAAGTCTCTGAGTAACCTAAATTACTTAATATTGTGAAAAGGCTGGCAGCGAACAAATGATAGACTTAGGAGTTGTGAATCAAAGGAGTCTCAAGGCAGGAACCATTATATAAATACCAAGCTCCCTGGATGATGGAGCGCATATCCAGCCAAAATCCAGTCCCTTCAACAAACCCTGTTTTGACCGATACTTATCTACATAGTGCAAAGTCATCACGACAGACAACAGTCCTCCGCAGAGCAAGATAATCAGCAGACGATTAAAGGAAATGTCCCAACCCGCCTCGCATAACAAAAACAACCTCCAAGGCCAACCTCGGGGGGATGAATATAAGTCTGAGCAGGGACAGGCCGACGAGAATGACTCTAAAGAGAACAAACCTTCCAAGGATGAAGCAAACGGAAAATCAGCGAAGAAGGTCAGGTTCCAGGAGGACTCGCAAAGAAAGGATCTGGAAATGAAGAAATCCCGCCACGAAGACAACCATGAAGAATCTACGACTACGACTACGACTTCTACTATTGGTTTTGGAGATGCGGAGACGATCAACGTGCTGAAACATTGCTTGAAGGACGCCAAAACTGATTTGAAACGTGTTCAAGAAAGATTGGAGAAACTCGAAGACAAGAAGAAAGCACTACACAAGAAAGAAGACGACTTCAGAGCCGAGATTGATATGTTCCAGAGAAGCATCAAAAAGAAGCTAAGTTCTCTGTGACGATACAAGCAGTCAGCCGCAAGTCTCTGCTTCAAAAAAGAAGCAGTCATTAGCCTTGCTGTGGATTAGTCCTGAGACAGTGGCTTAGTTAGGATATTATTTAACAAGGAACAAAGGAGCTTCGAAGTTGGATACCGGTGAGCTTCGTGGTGATTTAGAAGGAAGAAATACTGAACATCAATCAAGGTGCCGATCATATTCAGTAAATGTTTCCCAGTGGTTGGACCCTTTCCTGTCGTTTGACAATTCCATCTCATGTTGTTAGGACACCAGCGCCCAGCATCTCCACCACCAAAGCAGAACCTCCAACCATGGAACCATCAACCTCTTTCCATAAATCTCTGTCCGGATCGAGACCTTTGTTTAACAGGTAACGAGTATACCGTTGACATCTTCCCTTCACAGCGTACCAAAGGAGTTCCTTGCCATGCTCTTCAATGAAACCCGTCCCCCCTACCAACCGTTCTGTCATCAAGATCGCCATCTCATCCTCTCGAGCTAGTGCCGCTGTGATAATCGCATGGTGTCTCGTCCACCTTCGAACAAGTGGGTCAGCGCCGCCCTCAAGAAGCAATGCTAAAGTTGGCATGTCTCCTCGTATGACAGCCATCTCGAGTGCATCGGCTCCACGAGCCCCAGTCTTGTCTCTGCGAAAAACGTCCTTTTCGATAAAGAAGCTGAGGATGTCATGTTGAGGAGCACCGACTGCAATATGCAATGGCGCCTCACCCCAGTCGTCGCTATCATCGGTATATGCCCCGCCATCGAAGAGCAATCTCACGATATCGAGGTATCCTCTTCGCACTGCCAATAACAAAGGAGGAACATCGCCATCCACGTGAGAATTGAGATCGACGCCTTGATCTAACATGAGTCTTACTAGATCATAACTGCCAGTCGTCACCGCAAAGTACACAAGATTATCGCCAAACTTGTTCCTGCGGTGGACATCAGCACCTCTCGCCAATAGCAGATCCACAACGCCCCAGTGCTGTTTCCGAACAGCCGGAAATAGGGCAGTCTCATCATCGTCGTTGATCATGTAGTTGACATCAGCGCCTTGATCCAACGATCTCTCCACCACTGAAACGAGACCCTCTTCAGAACCCCAACGGAGGGCTTTGCACCTCCAGTGGGCATCGTCGTGATAGACAAGATCATTGGCAATGAGGTGAAACCGTTTGTTGGTCTGGCAGAAGGCGTTGACGTCTGAGAGTACTGGAAGATTCTGTACGATCAGTTCGATGAGCTCAGTTGTTAGGTCTTGAAGCAACATATCGACGGATTCAGTATCGCGACAGTTGGAATGCTTGGAATGAACAGAGGGAGGAATTTCTTCTTCGGAATGGTGAAGGAATGAGAGAAACTGACGTGAGACTTTGGATCACCGACTTCCGATGATCAACGGAGGATCGGGTAGGTTTCTATGTATGGAGCTTACGTGTGTTGCTCATCAACTACGTGGCGGTATCAATGCAACCAGAATAGGCCTTTCAACAAGCATGGGAATCAATGATGCGCAAGGAGAACACGGTTCCTGTCACCTTCTTCATCAGCGATTTTTTGTTTGTTCTGAAGTACAACAAGATAGGAAAGCTGATTAAGTGGCTGGACTTGGTCGTCCGATTGATCGAAGCTATTCCCAAAACCGCTAACTAGATCAATCCTTCGCTCTCACCGGGCCTCATCGTTGCTGACCACTCCAATGCCGGATGGATCATCATCACCAAACTACCCCCTGTGCTTTCTTCTTCATCGCTTCAATGCATTTCGGGCATTGCCTCGAATCTACGTACTCATCTCTCGAATCAATCTCAATCTTACATTTTGCCCGCGGAGACTTCTTTTTCTCGTCACACGGTGTTTCGTTCTGCTTGTATCCAATCAAGTAGTCACATTTTTTGTCGTTGCAGTAATATCTCACGAACGTGGTGCTGCACATGTTGGCGTACTTCGTACCTGTATCGACTTCTTAGGCGTGCTGGATTTGTCTGGTTGCTTTCCTTTTGAGAAGATTTCGAGGGAAACAACGCGGTATTTATACCTGCAGGGAGCCGGCGACCCATGATTTGAACTGTCCACAGTAGGTACACTGAAGAAGCCTTATATAACCTTTCACTGACGAGTCAAGGAGATATAAAAAGAGAAGATATTTCTAGTTTGTTGATAAGGCAATAGTGCCTAACTATTTAATCGCTGCATCGATTCAAGTCACTTTTTCTCCTTCCTTTTCTTCTCCACGCAAACCGAACACAATTCAGGAGAAAAGTATTCATTTACAATCTCAACCTCAGATTTGCATTTGTCTTCGTCATTTGGCGTCTTGCATGGCTCTACTGTCGTATCATCATAGCGGAGGGTCCAGCAATCTTGACATTGATATCGAATGCTTATTGTCTTGCACATATTGGCGAGTGTAGAAGTACCAGAGGGAGATAATTTGTTGTGTGCTTTGTATGATTACTTATTTGACGGAATATGTACGAAATACAAAGTGCTAGAAGAAACAACGTAGGCTGGGTTTTATAATGCTTTTGGACCGTGTATATGCTTGGATTTCGCCCATACCTTAACATTGAACCTACAGAGGAACACTCAGTGACTATCTGACTTCGAATATTGTGCAGTATATTCATCAAAGGATTTTGTTCGTCAATCGATAGACAGTGCTTAACCCTACCCTCTGTGAAACAGTCCGCCATAAATCTTACTTCTTGCGCTTCTTCTTCGTCTCCTAGCACTTGTGTCAAAAATCATCAGATATATAAACAGTCTTCTCCTTAAACTCCGCTGTGCACCCTTTTCCCATATTTCTTGGGTTCTTGCATGGCTTCCCGTCTATCTTGAATCTGATCTGGTGAGAGCATACCCGGCACAGCGATGAGGTATGTATTGTCCTGCACATATTTGCTTTAGAGTTGTATTTTCAACTGGTTGTCGTGATGTGGTTTTAGTTTGTTCGAAGTTTTAGTTGTTGAAATTTCAGCATAGAGACGGCCTAAGGCCTTACTTGTATATTTCTACAGCAATGTTATTATTTACATGGACTCACAAGAACAAAGTACAAGATATGAAAAGTAAGCGGTTGTTATTCACGCCAGTCCACCGTCTTTAAGAGTCGAGAAGCTAGTCAAGCCTCTGAACCAAAGTCATCACACCTAATCATGACTCAAGCAACGCTTTCAACCTCTCCTCCTCCGCCTTCTTCCGAGCCTCTTCACAAGGGCCGCATTCTATACGGAGAAGCGGGTCTTTGGAATCGACAGTTTTGATACACCTTTCTGCGCCGCAAAGCTTATCAACCGTCTCTGTACGTATCAAATGACCGCAATAACCCCAGTATCGTATAAATGTAGTCGTGCACATGGTCAGTCCAATGAAGTAGGGATAGTCGTTAGTTTTCAAATGAGCTCTGTGTAAACAGTAGAGAATAGTTGTGTTTGAAATATACGATATGGAACATTGGAGAGGGGCGTTGGAAGAATGCTGAAAGCCTGGCTTATATACTTCTCAGATTCTGTAGGTGTATCACATCGAAGTTGAAGATCCAACATGATCTGGAAATAAGAAGAAAATGGTTTATGTACAATGAATAGCCTGCAGACGAGATTTGATTCACCGACCGCTGATACCGGTATCGCTTTAGGTATCCTAGGATGGGCCTATCCACGAGCCACTGAATCAGTGTTTGTATATTACAAATGAGCCATGGTCGACCTCGCTTCCTATTTCTGATATCACTTTCTCAGTCCCTTGATCAGGACCGCAGTATTAAATCTCCATGGCGTTCTTCTTCGTCTCCCTCTCAATGAAGCATGGATTGATTCGGCATGGTATGCAAGTTGAGCAGCTGGAAAGGATATAAGCACCTTTTCACGGATAGGCATGGCTAGACAGGGCCCTAGTCCATAAATATGTTTCGTATTAATAGTAATTTATGGCGTCAATAGCCGCAATCATGTCTTCTGGAGAAGCTGTCCTCTCATACATGATGTTGCTGCTGACTGGGGTGATGTGCGGATTTTGAGCAAATAATATTGGAGAGGGAGTCTCAGGATTGCAAAAGACATTTTCACCGGATAGCTCGGATCCTGAAGGATTTGGGGGAAATAGAGTGCCCTGATGGGCTGCGTTGGGTCCACAAAGATATATTTGTGGGAGTTGATGTTGAAAGCAAGATCGACGTTCTGATCTCTTTCAGTGTAGCACTTGTATGTACTCTACCCATAATAGTGGACAAACGGGCTTGGTGAGTCAATGTATGTGTTGCCACTGGTGTTTTCAGTGTCATTGTAGAACACTGAAGTACTGGCAAAGGTTCCCAAGACATCTCTGAGTGGTGAGTGCAAGTATTCGTTTGGTGGCTGATGTGAGAGCAGGGTTTCGCACGCCACCTGGGGGCTGTTGGACAAATGCATCGGCCATGACGAAAGAAACAAGAGGGAATTGCTTTCAGATTTTATGCTGGCTGCAGAGTCTCGGTTATCTCTCAACTCTGTAGGACGTTGCAGATAGAGCCTTTCTTCTACGTAGATACTTAACGGGCCTGAAGGGCTTTATATGCGACATAGAAATGCATTTAGGAGCATTGCGTAAACTGTGTCGACATACTTGGGATTTACGGCTGACATTATCTATTGCCGTAAATGTCTTGTTCTGCATCTGAGGCCTCCCCTCAGACATGGCAAAGAACTCCCTCAAGACCAATACCTGACGCCTTGGTGTGCCATGTAGGACTCTTGCACTGCGTGTAGTTATTACACCCCACCAAGACTGAAATCTGTTGGAGAAAAGGGCGATGGGTTGGACGTATCAACTGGGGCATGCAACTCTATACACAACTAAGTCTAGTGTGCATGTAGCAATTTATCTCCCTCCCAATGCCATATTCGTTATGTCACTCATGGTGAGTCTTTGTACCGGGGTGGCAATAGCTCAACAGGTTTTCAGACTTATCCTTCACAGTGCCAACCAATGAATCACACGAGTTTTACGGAACTCACTTACTTCTACGTGAGTGGCTGCTGCAGGAGACTACGAAAGGTTCACTTGGCTCACGTTCCACTATTTGTCTTTCTAGGCATCTTCTGTCCAGTATCGAGGGCTGAGACGAGGTAGTTGCTGAGCTCAGGGTCACAGATTCAAGCTCAATTGATTCACTGGAAACCTACACTTGCATCTATCGAAGAAGGTGGCATTTCGTCATTCCGTATCTTACTTATTTACTCATAGATAGCATGAGGTAGATTCAGTACACACCCGGTAAGGGTTTCAGTCAGCGGACCAGCCGGCCACGGGCGAAAACCAACGAGAACGATAAACCGATTGCGAGAATAAAATGTTCCTTGGAGCCTTTGCTCCATATGAAAGATAATTGACTTGAGTTGAAAAGTAGTCTTTCCAATCAGCTTGCACATAAAGGGCACCGGAGTTCTTGTGCAAGCTCAACGACTTGACGTCAGCTGTAGGCAGATGCTTCTCATGAGACGAAACTGGCTTGAACCCCTGCATGAAGGGCTGCTCCAACACTTCGCTTCCGTGCAGAAATGAGGCCGAAGTCAAATTGAAGAGGTGAATATTCAGGTCTGTCGAAATCAGAAGGTGTCGTTGGTCAGGTACAGGCGTAATATCATGTCCCCCATCCCACCATGAATCGTCCCATTCCTCGTTAAGCATCTTTGGAGGACCGATGGCCTCCACCTGAGACGGTTTTCGAGCGAATAGACCATTTCTGTACTCATAGCGATTCAGCTGAGCTGTCGAGGGACATCTACCCTGAGGAGGTAGATCATTCCCGACGGCCCAAAGACTGCTTGTTACTTGGTCCCATACAATACTGTGGACTGCCGGGAGGCCGTCAAGCTCTTGGAGGAACTCTGGGTATGGATTTGAAATCCCCGAGGATGCGTTGATGATCTTGATGTTTCCTATCGCTTCATATGAAGTCGTTGCTATAGCGAGCTTCCCATCTGGAAGAGGCTCGACGCCGTGAGTTCCTCCCAGACCGGACCGGTCCAAACACATACCGAAAGTTATAGCCTTGTCTTTAGATGGATCATCGGGGGAATGGTTGATGACGACGACTGCATACGCAAAGACTGCCACGACACTTCTTCCACGATTCGCCCATTTAGCATCTGTCACAGAACCTCCGTTTTGAAGACATGCGTTGAGCTTCTTTGGTATGTCTTGTTCAACGAAGTCGATTCTTGACCAATTCCATGACACCTGGCCACTGGTGTCGTGGATGCTAATATGGGCAGGGTTGTATTGGCCTGTGATAATCTGAGAAGAAGCTTCTTGAGGGCTAAAGATATGCTGCACTTCCTCATGGCTTCCATTAGCAAGCACGAGATTGGCAGCCATAATAATCAACAGCCCAACCCGAAAGGGGCATTTGAAGCCGTTAAAGGCCATAGCTTAGGTGCTTTGAGCAGGAAACAAAAGTTTACTGATGTCAAATGAAATGTTGGTACACCGCAGTGACGAAAATTGTGATTGTAAAACAAAGTCACTCTATTATATGGTGTTGGCTTTTGATGAGCTATGGCCTGGGTACGTCAATATCGGCTTCGGCTTGTATATAAAGTTCTCGGGCAAGCTAGACGACAGCTACGTAGTGACAATGCGGCGTAATCATGTTCTCAGCTGAATGAAAGACAAGGATGAGTCACGGAACGGACAAGTGACATTGCTTGTCAACCAAGACATGGATCAAATATGCATTTATGTCATGGAGCTCGACTAGGACTCGCTGCTGAAATGTTCCAATAGGGACTGGGGAAGCGGCATAAATTCTTTCCTCACAAAAATGACAGATCAGTCGCTGGCATCACATACAAAATGTGACATAAGCAGGACACTAGAAATATGTCTCGGCTGTCTGACCTTCCGGAAGCCGCTGGCGTTGTGCGCGGCACATCAATACCGCAAACTGCACTGATCCAAGACACGGCTTGAGCCGAAAGCTAGAAATGCTGATCCGATGTGTTGGGTAATGGATTTTCTCCTCTTTGATGTCGTTGCACTTTTGTCCACCGCTAAAGATCATCGGTTTTCAGCTCAGCCATTTTCAGCCACTTTTATATGAGCGGCATCGTAGATCTGCCGGTTTTGGTGGCATGTAGGTCCATTCAGTCTATGAATACCAGATTAAGTCACCGTGTGTTGAAGCAATCCTATAGGAAGTCAATGGCCGACGATCCCTGAACTGCTGGACATGAATATCTCAACCTGAATAGGACCGTGCCGCGTTGGCAACGAAGTTCTTCTGATAACCCAAGACGCTGATCATTTCCCGGTACCTCCAGGTTGCATTTCAGCTTCTACAAGTATGTATGCTATCTAACTCCCGCTTATGTGATCTGTCACTGCTCTGAATGATCTCGATGAACCTAATAACCTGCTCTTCTATAGGAGCCGTTGTGAGCAATAGAGATGAAAACACACGCAATCGTCCTGCGTGATTCAAGATTGTCGAAGCTCCCAGACATGCTGCCCTTCTAGTTTGAAGATAATCTTATTATTCAAGTTTTAGAATTTTATCTAGCGTGCAATGATTGTCAAGAAATATACGTCCAGCGGGCGTGGGATCTGAAGTATACTATGAAACCGTAGCCGGCCTACCGCTGCTAGCCGATGCTGTGCGAGTCGTAGCCAGGAGGAATTCTTCCCTGTAGTTAGTGGTAACAGTCTGTCCGCACAACAAGGAAATGCTGGCAAATCAATAAGCACTAAGCTAACCATGTCCACTATTCCAGCGCTTCGGTTCGCACTTCAGAAGTTCAGCATTATCGCTGGTTATCGTACTACAACAATGCCATGGAGACAGTATCCCTCGACAGTCTGCCTGAAGCATGAAACACATAATCTTGACATGCCTACTCAAGGACTAAACTCCACAGGCCCTGAGTCTTATCAGAGTACAATCATATTACCACTGCAAATACTAGTGCTTACACCTCGTCGGATCTGGTTATGGGTCATGGTACCCTGCCCGAAACTTGGCATCCATCGCAGACGAGATTGAAACGTTTGTCAGCACGCTGCTGCGCCATAGATTCGTCCGAACCTCTCTCCAAACATTGTGAAGGGCCATAATGTATTGCTTATCGCAGAGATATCATGTGCGAGATCGGATGTTTCGTCCGAAGAAGGATTCCGTGCTTATCGAGTCTTCCATATTTAATCCCGCCATAAGCCGATTAACAATGTAGCTTCAACTTTAGACTCATCAACTTTAAAATGAATGATAAGGACCAAAAGCCAGTCATACTTCTAGTTCAAGGTGCTTGGCATCGACCTCTCCACTACCGTCTTCTCATCCAAGCGTTTCAGCAACAAGGCTTCACTGTTCTTGCGCCCCCGCTTGCAAGTTCCGGCTACGATGATTCGGTCGATGGCAAGACATACCACGATGACGTAAAGAGAATCCACGAGGCTGTTCTGCCTTACATCGACAATGGAAGAAAGGTGATTGCTGTTGGTCACAGCTATGGAGCTATCCCTCTAACCGTGGCGATTGAAGGTCACAGTATAGCAGAGAGAGGGGAGAAAGACCTTCCTGGTGGCTTCGGCTCTGCGATTTATGTGGCCCCAACGCCTGTGATACATAAAGGCATTTCTATGTATGAGGCAGCAGGCGAGAACTACAAGACACCATTCTTTCATGGCGCAACCGTAAGTCAGCCTTCAACTCAGCATCCCAAGCCGCCGAACTAATTGTTTGTTAGGACACGCGTATGCCACTGAATCTAGATAGAGCCAAGGAGGCATTCCTCTCAGACATTGATCAGAGCATCGCCGATGAGATTATCCCTACGCTTTGCCATCAAAGCAAAGCTCCCTTCGAAGATCCTATCGTTTGTACCCCAGCAGACTTAAAGATTCCCAAGACCATGGTTATCTGCAAGAATGATCCAATCTTCGGAAGGGAGATGCTTCTGGGCGTGGCTCAGAATTGGGGCGCTGGCACTTTGGAGATTGAATCTGGACATAGTCCGCACTTGGTGGAAGAGCACAGAAAGAGGATCGTGGAGCTTGTGTCCCAAGAGAGCGGGAAGATATGAAACAATGATCACGGCTGCTGATTATCAAGGGAGAGACTGAAGGAAGCGGTCAGGTTGACTACAAGCTCTACTCGAATCATATCTTTAAGAGCGTCAATAAATTATTTGAGATTGCCAATGGGAACCTTGGCACTTGCAGAACAAGATGATACCAAAGGGATACAGGCTATTAGAAGCTTTTTCTGGTCCCAAATTCAATTTCAGTGACCATATCACAGAAATGGGTTTGATGATGTGTACTCCGTGGTCTAGAGCCTAACTATCCCGAGTCCAGAATGCCGTAGGGTGTTGGCGATAACCACCCAGGCCAACGTAGCAACAGCCACTGCTGTCATATTCAAGGCATTGGAGGCTTTCGTTGGTTTGATTTAAAGTCATGTGCGGAACTAGAAATAAGTCGATATATGGCGTAGGTCCAGACCGATGCTGAAGCCTGAAACTAAGAGTAAGAAGCGGCTCACCCCAGAATGACGTTCGACGTTGAACGACAGAAGGATTTCCGACTATTGCTTTAAAAAGATATCGAACCCCACTGAGCATGATCCCATGTCTTATTGCCCCGACCTCTTGAGCAATCTGACAAATACCTAACGTTACGATCTGACTCATATTGTCGCTTACCCACGTGATGCCACAGCCGAGTCATGGTAATCCTTCGACAGATGAATAGCAGACTGACAACAAGTTCAAGTTGAAAGTATTTTTCTTCAAGAGTCAGTCATGTCGACCACTTCTTCTAATAATAGTGGCCCCAGGGTTGAGGACCTCATCTCCTCATATTCCATCCTCACCTCCTTAGCACCATGGCTCTCAACACTTGACCTCTATCATCTGAGTTTGACCAGCAAGTCAGCTTACGAGTACATACAATCCTCACCGACTATCTTCAAATCGCTCAGTCGTCAATGCCTCTGCGATGGCCGTGGCCTCGCTACACGTCAAGCCTATGGAAGTCCATATCACAGAAACCGTATGGCGGGTCAATTGACGCTTAGTCCTCATCTCCAAGGCGATGAGGAGATTGAAGTAAGCTTGTACAACACTAAATGCGATGAAGCGGGTGCTTTGCCGTGTTTGAAATGTGGTGTCAACATCTGTGAGGAATGCCGATGTTATCCTCGCGCAGCTCCGCCAAGTGCATATCCAAATCGCAGACCGCATCTGAGAGGGAGTTATGAACTCGATAACATCATGTGTTTGTGTGAGGAGTGTGACACAAAGACTGAGGAAGAGGTGTCAGGAAAGTTTCTGAACGAAAGATGCGATTGTGATATCTATACCAGGTGGATTTGCGTACGATGCGAAGAGGAGGAGCGGAAGACGGCGAGGAAGTACTTTGCGGAACGAACGGAAATGGAGTGGAATTGGATTGTAAGGGAGGACATTGACTACGGGGATGATTTTGAACCGTCAAAAACAATTCATGATCATGCGTTTGAGCGAGCAGTACGAACCCTAGCTAGCAATGTTGAGGGATAGGCTAACCACATTATCCAGTTTTGGTGTACTTGCGGCAAGACGGTCTCGCACAGAACCGTACCGCGCTGTATCTTGTGCAGAAGACGGCATCTGCCAGAAAGTAAATGGTATCAGGAACGTCAGGACATTGGCTCGAAACATCCTTTCTTTGACAACGTAAGTCTTCGAACTCAAGCAGTACGGACGTATCTTTCTGACGACTTGGAGCAGGATCCTGATTATCCTCGATGGGTAAGTGATGATAATAACAAGTATCCGACTCCTTACCCAAGGTTAGGGTATCTTCGCTTGGGAGAAGATGAAGACACTACGGTCTCTTGATAGTATTAGGAGGCGAGCTGGTGTTTCCAATGGCCACGCAAGTTTGGCCCGGTGAATGGTTACTTGAAACAATGGATTGAAACTAATGGATTGCTTTGGATACCGGGTTGTACATCATCTGTCTTCTTCCAGCTCTCTAAACAAATCTCTCCCAAACTTCTCCTCAAGAAACTGCCTCACTTCGTGGGATGATGTCTCTATCACCTCCAGCGAGTCCTCACGGGTCATACCCCTCTTCCCAGGCATGAGAATGGAAAGACCGCTAAGGCTCGTCACGCGCGACAACGCAACATACTTCAACGCCTGCTCCCATGCTTGCGAAAGATCCGTCGTGACGCGATTCAACGTCATGCCCTGAGACTTGTGAATGCTGACAGCCCACGCTAGAACCAGCGGGAGTTGTGTTCTGTAGAGTACCGAGTGAGGCGTCGTTGCTCCGAGTGTGTTGACCATACACCATGGATATATCGTGCGTGTAATACCGTTGTGGAATTGAACGATCGGCCATCGCGTAATATAGCGCTTCTCTGTGTACCTCCTGATCTTCCTCGCTCGCCAGTCGGCATGATGGCCGGCAAGGACATCTATATTCGAGAGGCTGCCTTTTTTGGAGTTTGGGAGTTTGTCAGGGTCGTATGGTTCCCAGCCGATGACCTTACCTTGGCTTCCGTTGACGAGGCCCTTCTCTGTATCGAGGTTGACCTTGAGCATGACCAGTGCATTGACTTTCATCTCAACGTAAGCATCCAGGGGACTGTCTTTGCACTGTTCCAGAGTCATATCCACATACGGGACATCAGAATATTTATCCTGTCGTGCTTTTTGCCTGTAATGTTCGAGTTCTGTATGATGTTCTCTCCAATCGAAGCCGTCAATGGCTTCATAGATGGTACTTTCTCCCTCCAACTTTTTGAACCTGCTTTGATTCTCTGCCTGTACGGACTTCTTGTAGGCAAAAAGCTTTGTTGCGTCTGGATCGTTGGCGTTATGTCTGAGCAGCATCCTCACTTCCTTTTTAGAAAATGGTATGCCGAATCGACACTTTTGAAGCATTTTCACGAAAGACTCATCTCTCTGACGATGAATCTCTTTCAGATGAACATGAGCAAAATTGGCTTCTTCCCAGGCAGCGCTCCTGAAGGCCCACTGGTCCTCGACATAGAACGGACCACAGGTTGCCCCCCGCTTGCAGTTCCACTCAGTCGGGGACCATCCACCATCCGCAATTGTAGGTGAGCCACAATACATGCAGTTTCCGAAAGGCTTGACTGGAGGTAACTGACAGAAATCGCCGGTGACAAGAAGTTGGACGCCGCCAAATGGTGGAGCGTTTGGGCTGTAGTTCCCGTGTTGAGGTGACCAGCATCGTGCACTCTTGAGGCATTCGTTCATGCGCTGGAGATGATGGTTTTCAACCATACTGATCTCATCGATGACAAGAACATCCGTCTCCTGGAGACGCGCCTTGACAGTTGGGCGATGAGAATCACTTTTGAGCCTGCTCAGGTCGACCTTGATAGTGTCAGTTGTCCAACCCATGTAAGACCAGGTAGTCACGCCCGTTGACATTAAGGGCGGCTCGACCAGTAGGCGCGGTGATGTGAACGACTTTACCCGCCGCTCGAAGCTTCTTGACTGCTGCTTTGAGAACTGTGGACTTGCCGCATCCTGCTGAGCCAGTAAAGAAGACATTTCTTCCTGACATGATGAGATCGAGAAGGTCCTGCTGCTCTTTGCATAGAGTTGGCTCAGGCACCAGGTCAACGTCGGCGAAGTCGTTCTCATTGTCGGCGAGATGACTTGTCGAGGGATTAGACGGAAGTATGGGCATCGGCTGGGGAATCTGCTGTGGCCATTGCTGTGACCTTTGCTGTGACCTTTGCTGTGACCTTTGCTGTGAGATCTGATGTGGCCTTTGCTCTAGCAGCTGTGGGGCCCGATGTGGGATCTGCCGTGAAACCCGCTGTGAGGCCTGCTGTGAGGCCCGCAGCTCTGAGATCTCCTGTTCGAGCTGCCGTGCCTTCTGCAGTAGGATCTCCTGTTGGTACTTCTGTCGCCATTGCTGTTGGGTCCGCGATGGTACTTGCGATGGCTTGTGCTGTGGCTTCGGCGGCGGTGACTTTTGCGGCGGCTTCTGAACTGGTATCTGCTGTGGCCTTTGCTGCAGAGTTTGTGGTGGCTTCTGCTTTCCCATGGCTAGAAAGTTTGCCATCGTATTCTTGTTCGAGCTTGATTGTTGAGGCGAAGACTTCGCTTTGGCGCGGCTTGACGACTTGGCTTTGGACGCTTCATCTTCGTCAGACGAGGAGGGGATGCTGATGAAGGAAGATGATCGCTGAAAACGCTTGGGTTTGCTGGCAGATATCGGAGTTTGCGCATTGTTGTCCAGCTTCCTCTTAAGCGGTCGCCTAGGACGGTCCACCTGGGGGAAAGTTCCTGGGGCAGGGCCTCTCATTCTCGGCATTGGAAGGGTACTACTAGTAATTGGCTGGGGTAGGAATGTATGATGTAACTGGATTTGATGTCAGTGGATGTTTGCGGTGAACGAGAGACTAGGGGAACCCACTTGACACGTAAATACGCGTGAGGCAAAGTGATCGATCGCGTAGAGAGAGCTTTGGGATGAAAGAGGCGGGGGCGGCGGAGGAAGTGGAGAGCGCGATCAATTTATTACAGGCCAAACTCTAAACGCGTGGTGGCGTCTCACACGCGACTCAGCCTATCTATTGATTGTCACTGTCTTACCCGTCCGGAACAGCCCGAACTCTGATTATCCAATGGGTAAGCGATAGGAGCAAGTATTCAACTCTTTACTAGGTACCCAAGGCTTGGCTACCAACGTGGGATAGAAGTTGATGAGGAGGGTGTGAATGGATAGTTTGCAGAGCTTGGCGTCAATATCTTGCGGTTTTGAGAATAATCAGATCATAACGGGTATCTTTTTGTCATAAGGAGTATTTCTCCCAGTACCAGACATATCTAGCCATTTAGATTGCCATGAATACATCATCGGCCAATTCATCCCGATTGTCAATGACTACGAAACACGGAGAATTATCAATGCCACTCGAGCACGATATCATCCAAAGTCTATACAACAAGAAAACCACAATCAATATTATCCCGTACCGCAACTCTGTGTTTTTCTAGGATTCGTTGGTTTCCTCATCCTCAAGCTGTTCAAACATCTCAGTACCAAAAGTATCAGCAAGGAACTTGCGAACCTCCTCGTTCCCTCCCTCTCCCACCGTTAGTCCCTGCGCACTGCCTTCAACTTTCAGTCCGCGAAGCCTTGTCGCTCTCGATAGCGCAACATAGACTTGCCCCTCAGCGAAAGCCTCCGTTAAATTCACAATAACGCGCTCAAGAGTCATTCCCTGGCTCTTATGGACGGTGATAGCCCAGCCAGGTATAAGCGGGATCTGTGTTCGGTGGAGAAAAGAGTAAGGCTCCTCCATACCGACGGGGCTTAGCATACACCAGGGGTAGATTGTCCGCATCTGTCCGTTGTTGAAATGCACAACTGGCCAGAACTGATCTTCAGCGTCGGGGTATTTCTGCAGGTGCTGTGCAGTGAACGCTCGGACGTAAGCTTCTCTGAGATGGGAGTGTTCCCCTCTGAGTTGCGGCAACATCGCAATGTCGATTTTTTCCCAGCCGCAGATAACACCTTGGCTTCCATTGACAAGCCCCGCTTTGATGTCGAGATTGACTTGGAGCATCACCTGCATTGTTTCCTTGAGCTTCACTACTGGTTCGAGCGGGTGGTCGTCGTGGACCTTCAAAGTCTGGTCTCCTAGTTTCTCGGAGTAGCGTGGAAACTCCGCTGCATGTCGCCCTGTTCTGCAATCGAAGCTGTCAAGGACCCTGTACTGTCTTTCCGGATAATTCGTAATTGCTTTAAGTTTGTCGCGATTGATAGGATTGATCTCGTTTCTGGTACAGTGAAGCTGTGGCGCATCATCAACCTCGTAATCGTGATGCATGAGAAGGTGGATGTCGTTCTCGGTGAAGGGCACACCAAGCCTACATTTCTCTAATATCCTGATGAAAGTAAGGTCGTCTTGACGATGGATTTCTCTCAGATTGAAACAGGCAAAGTTGGCCTCAGCCCAAGCAGTGCTTCTGAAGGCCCAATTGTCCTCATCAACCCAGGGTCCATGGTGTCTGGACTTGGGGCAATTGTAAACACCATTCATTCTGTCGTGTTTAAGGGAAGCACCACAGGTATAGCAGTACTGAAAAGGGTTCACGGGGGGTAGCTGGCAAAAGTCCCCCGTGACGATGAGCTGGAGGCCACCAAAGGCTCGCGCATCTTGTTCTTGTCCATATCTGGCACATTTCAGACACGCATTCATGCGATTCAAGAAGTCGCTACTGACCATGCTGATCTCATCGATAATCAGTACATCTGTCTTTACGTGACGCTTACGATGACGAGTCCTAGTTCTTTTCATAGCGATACGCTTGAGCTGCTCTATACCTTTTTCGAACATATCGGGCGCCCAACTCATAAAAGAATGGATAGTCATGCCGCCGATATGGACAGCTGCGCGACCCGTAGGTGCACAGATAGCAACTGTCTTGCCCTCTTTCTTCAGCTCACGAATGGCAGTTCTGAGAAGGTAAGATTTACCGCAGCCAGCTGAGCCAGTGACGAAGACGTTACGGTCGCCCTGCAGAATGGTGTTAAGTACGTCTTGTTGTTCAGCAGAAAGCGTTGGTTCAGGGTCCACAGGCAGATCGTCAGACGTTCCCATTCCGTCACTTTTGTCAACATCTTCGTGGCCGCCGGGTGGGATGCTGAGGAATGATGCTTCGCCTTGAGTCCGTTTGGGTGAAGGAGGAAGCGTTTGTGATTGGTCGTCGCTCTCGCTTGCCAGAGCAGCATCACTGGCCTTTCTCTTTGTTCCCTGGGCTGGGACGCTCATTCTGGGCATGGGTCGCTTGGATGAACGAGGTACATAGTATCTGCAAATGATGTCAGTACGTGCTTGCGGTGAGCGGCAGCCACGGGAGTACCCACATGGCACGTACCTTGAGACAAAGTGGTCGATCGCGTGGATAAAGGTTTGGATTGCGAGAGGGGACGCGCCATGATTTATTAAGGGGCCGAACTCAAAGACGCGGAGTGGATTACTGCACGTGACCAGGGGTATCTGATGCAATCAAGCCTCAGCTTGTCTTCTCCAATTCGTTATCTCTTGGAGTTTTGCTTTTTCTGGAATATTCAAAACACATCATTTGCTGCAACATTCCGCTGATCACTGCGGAATCATGACGTGGCTTCAGTCCGAGACTTGTCTCATGGGCGTTTCGCGACTCAGTGGGGCTTCCAAGTCTCGCACGGAAAAACAGTGTGAAAATATGATAGTCGATCGATCGTTACAAAACGTTGCCCCAAACAAACTCAACAGCAATATTCAACATGGCGGTCATCTTATCGGCCCCCATCTCCCAACTCTGCAACCTCTGAGCTTCAACCGGATTTCCCGGGTTTGCTTTCGCTTCAACGAGCTCACCTAACGTAAGGATAGGGCAGCTCATATCAAAGAAAGCCTTCTCCGTCTGCCATTCTTCAAGACTCCTAGCTTCCCAAACAAGTTTACTAGATGGAAGCGGAAGATCATGCAGGTCACTGCACCTGCTGCACGTCCTGCCCTCCTCGATGGTGATCACGCAACTTATGATAAGCCACAGACAGCACATTCGGCGGCGTGATTCTGCGAATATCCAGTCTTGCCATGTTGAACTTGGCTCTGATATTTCCGAGGTCGAGTAGCTACCGGTATGATCGAGGAATCGAGTACCGATGAGCTAATCACACAATTAGCTCAATGATCATGGTCAAGGTTGACAACACTGACCTCAGCTGTTTCGAAGAGCCGAGAAGTTCGCTTTTTACTTTCTGAGTCGGGTTCGCTCATCGACATCATCATATAGATGATCATAGCCTCTAGGCAGAGGTGCATTTCACGAGGAGAGAATGTATGTAACTACTTCGTATCAACCAATGATACTCGAAAAGTTTCGCCACCGTTCACGTACCTTTTCCCGAAAGCGCGTCTCCTCAGCAGCGACCATTCTCCACAAGAAAGGCTGAGTTTCTGGAGTTCTCGCAGCAAAAAGCTGGCTGATGCTCATAGTATTACCCAGCGTCTCAGGGAGAGCTTTCAGATGCCAATGGGGATGGATAAATGGCGGGAGTGTCTGGCGACGGAGCATCATCTGAGGATATGCGTAAAGCATCTGCATGATGACTCTGGACGCGTGCTGCATGCTTGATAGGCGGCTAGATATTCGTGTTAAGTCTCCCTTGGAGCTGAGCGATCTCGGCGGTATGCGAATCTGAGTATCGTTTATGATGCTAGGCGGAAACACGTCCAGAGAGGTTGGCATGAGATCAGAGGGATCGGTAGACGCGGTATTCAGCGACGAGATGAAGTCGCTTGTGAAGTCATCCAACTCAAAGGAAACGCTCAGAGGCTCACACGAAACGAAATCATTTACGACCTCTAGTTCATTGCCTGGCCGAGCATTGAGATCTTGGCAATGCTCAATTGACGTCGCAGCTCCATTGCGAATTGGTCGGCCAAACGTGCATCGCAGGTCTTTCTTCGTGCATCTAGAGCAAGGCTGACCAAAGTCACATTTCGTCTTTGCTATTCTGCAGGAAGTGCAAGACTTTGGGCGACCTTTGCGTTGAGTCTGAGCGCGTCGGCAGTAATTGACGTGACGCTTGTATGGGTGCTCTGACGAGCGTCAGCAGCTGGCAGGCAATGAATGCTTGGGGGCCGACATACCCTGAGTGAAAGCCTTATCGCAAAGCTGACACGCTTGGAAGAATAGAGGCTCTGACAAAATCTCCATTGCAATTGATACGAGTTTTCGAATATTGAAAGGTAATGGGGGGAATGCAAGTGCAGGTTGGTAAGCAGAAATAGGTGTTCGGATTTAAGGCTAAAGTCCCGCACAGGGATCTGACTCGGCCGGCAACAACCTAGGGCAAACACTAAACTACCGTCCTATGATAAACAGTTGCTATCTACAGAGGAAGCTCTCCTTCACGGTTACTAAAGCTCTTGGTAGGTCCATCCTCCCCGATAGTCGCCATCTCAACGATCCTCTCAGCCCCAATCTCAGGGCTCGTTCCCCACTCGTGATAACCGGACAAGCCCGTCTTTACCAATCCCGGACAAACACAGTTGACCTTCCCACCGACATCATGCAGCTCGCGTGCAAAGTTCAACATGAGCATATTGACAGCTGCTTTGCTCGCGTCGTACGCTTTGTAGTCAATGTTGTAGTAAATCGTGGTTTCGTCCGTGGCCTTGGTGAGACTGCCCATGACGCTGGTTACAAACACCATGCGCGGTGGAGCACTCTTCGCTTTGCGCAGAAGCGGGAGGAGGCTTTGACTTAGACAGCCAGTTCCAATTACGTTCGTGGTGAATGTCTTGGAAAAGAGATCCCAGGTCGAAAGACCTTCGTGCGTATCGAGCAAGACAGCAGCGTTATTGACGAGAACATCGAGATATCCGAACTTCTGATCGATATGCTTGACAGCTTTGTCGATGGAGTCAGCAGAGTTGAGATCAAGCTCTACGACTGAAGCTTGATGGCCGTCTTTTCGAAGATCAGAGGCGATGTCTTCTCCGGCTTTGGTGTTTCGAACGCCGAGAAGGACATGGTAGTTGTGCTTGATAGCGAGCTCTTTGGCAACTGCAAGGCCTATGCCTTGAGTTGAGCCTGTGACGAGAGCGAGAGTACGAGACATGGTAGGCAAGCTGAATATGAAGGATGTGTGTATTGGTGGTTGGTGATGATTTTAGTAAAGAACTGGAACATGAGGCCTTTATATAAGAAATCTCTTCAGGTAACCAATTTCAACGGCCAAATTGGCCTATGAGTTCCATATTTTACTATTGCTCCCGGACGCTTTCCATGATATTGTCGAGATGGATCATGGCGAATTTCTCGCGTCCAAATTCGCCGGCTGAAGAGTGGGGCTGAACCGGCCAATTTGGCCGATGGCAAAAAACGGCAATGAACCATTAAGGTCTCTTTGATATGAAGGTATATTTATTCTAATACTAGTAAAATGGAATTTATGAGATGTCTTGAAAATTTCAGTGCGCAGATCTTATGTTTGTGTAAGCCTGAGATGCTCCAGATTTGAAGAAGCTTGTTGCATCCTCCTTTGTTTCGAAAGATAATTATGTGTTACGGGTCGTCAGTTATGAGTCTAATCCATTTTATGTGTTTGACTTTAGGTTCATCTTCCTTTCCATTTACACTTCTCTAAAAGAAGGATCCTAATCCATTATGGTTGGGCTGATACCAATATGTAGAAGACAGATTCTATTCTGGTCAGCTATAGGTTATGTCGAGTTAAACCCAACGCCTTGAGGTGAGAAAGCACATCTCAGTTACGCAATAGATAAAATTATATAAAATTACCTACAATAACTAAAAGAAAGGTGCTTTAACTGCAGAGTGATGTTTATTTGGTAATGCTTATATTGGAGCTTTCCCTTGTTTTGTAAGTTGTAGGATAATTCGAAGCAGTTTTTCCTGATGCTATGCATTGCTTCTTGTACTTGAATGGCTACATTAAAATAGGATGCAGAAAGAGTATAATCTTCAGCATGTACTTTGAATAGTTCATCTCACATCTAAGCAGTAGCACTTCTTGCGTACTCTTGACATAAACTTTTGTTGCACATCAATCTATGCCAAGTTTCTCCTGGGTCTTGCGAACCCATAGACCATTCTGACCTGAAAAGCCAAGGCGTGGGGAAGTCTTGGCCAGTAGCAGTCTCGAAGCTTGACAAGATTGGCAGGTCAATTGGATCTGTCACGAAAGTCATCTGACGATAGTCTCTCGGATGAATGAATATTAGTCAAGTCGACATGCCTTTTGTGGAAGTTTCAGCGGTTATTCCCCAATACACCAACTTGGAGATGCTTCATTATTACCAAGGCTTCAAGTACGTGACTGCGAAATGCGATAAGCTTCTTGGAGTCCATCTAATCACGGTATCAAGAAAGGCTGATAATGAGTCGGCTTCGTATCTGCAGGATATAGCATCGTGTCACCGACTCGTTAGCAGGCGCGTGATGCACTCACTTAACAAGCAATACTACCTTCCATATCAAAAAGCAGGATGATATCAATCAGAAAATCATAGCACAAGCATGCAAAAGGCAGTTCACATACCCAAGCGAGCCTTAATAAATCTCGCAGATCCCCAACTACCCCTCTTTACCACTGATAACAATCATCTCTCCCGCAATTCATAAACAGCGGAGTAATAATTGATTGGCCCACCATCTCCGCGTTGAAGGTGGTATTGCCGGGAGATATGACCCAACATGGAAGGTCCCCAGATATGCAGGGATGTCGTGGTAGATCACACGGATGTCGTTCGTCAAAAAGAACCTTTGCCAAGAAGACGCAGGGGCCGTCAAGGCGCTTGCAGAGTGCAGAAATAGTCTGGCGTCTTTATCTTGCAGATCAGAGTGTGTTGCGGTGTAGTGGTCTGGAATATGGACTTCCCTTTGGGGTATGATTGCTTGGATAGTGGTGTTGAGAGGCTAGATAGTGCCTTTCATTCGCAACCCTTTCATCCCCCATACTAGCATGCCCATATCTACGAATGCAACACTTCACTTTTAGCGTCCTAAATGCTCCGACGATGTGCTGAGAAGGTTTATCGTGCTTAACCTTACACTTAAGCTTGCAATAATGACTAGTTACTAGTCCTCGGGGCATACATACCAATCAGGCTATGCCCTCCGCACCCTTTCCCCAAAGTGTAAATCTACGATGGTTCGTCCCGAGCCGTTTATTCCCTCGGCTGTTGTTTGTCCGAGAAGACCTTCCTATCTCGCCGCCGCCGAGATATTGCGAAGATGGCGTGCTAACCGTAGCGGGACTGAGGGCCAGGAACAAGTGACCCCAGATAGCAATGTCGCATGACCGTAGTGCTTGCGAGATAGTGCTTGGACAAAAGACCCTTCTTACAGCGCTTATATCCCAAAATAGGGCAGTTAATAGTTATGAGCTTCTTGATATTCGAGGCCAAGATATACAAAAGTCCCGGTTCGATTGGGAAGTTGGACAGAAGCCTGGTTGACTGGAAGCATAGTCGTCTTGTAGACCCAAAGCTCAGAGAAGTATATAATAGATCCTTAGAACATGTCTATCTGAACTTCACGAATATCATCACCACAGCACTTCTCTCCAGTGCAGCTCATCAAGATGCGTTTCTCCGACTCTCTCATCCTCATCGGCCTCTCCAGCCTCGCTGGTGCTCACCCCAGCAGAAGGACCCCCAACCCTTCACCACTGAGCAAGCGTGGTCTCGACCTGGAAGCTTTCAAGCTTCCTCCCATGGCCGAGTATGTTCCTCAGCCTGAGGTTCCTGATGATGTCAGTGCCAAGCTCATCACCAAGCGAGCTGACTACACCGAGACTGCCAAGGACTTGGTCAAGTCGACTTTCCCCAAGGCTACTTTCCGTATGGTCAATGATCACTACGTCGGAAGCGGTGGAATTGCCCATGTGAACTTTCGCCAGACGGTCAACGGTATTGATATCGACAACGCCGATTTCAACGTGAATGTAAGTATTCTGAAGACTTCCGGGAATTTGGGATGTGCTGACACGGATACAGATTGGCGCTGATGGAGAGGTCTTCTCCTACGGAAACAGCTTCTACGAGGGCAAGATTCCCGGCCCTCTCACCAAGCGTGACGAGAAGGACCCTGTCGACGCTCTCAAGGACACTGTCGATGTTCTTTCCCTCCCCGTCGAGGCTGGCAAGGCCAAGGCTGAGAAGAAGAGCAAGAACCACTACACCTTCACTGGCACCAAGGGTACTGTTAGCAAGCCCGAGGCTAAGCTCGTCTACCTTGTTGATGAGAACAAGGAGCTCAAGCTCACCTGGAGAGTTGAGACTGATATTGTCGACAACTGGCTGTTGACTTATGTCAACGCTGCCAAGACTGATGAGGTTGTTGGTGTTGTTGACTATGTCAACGAGGCTACATACAAGGTCTAGTATGTACTTCGATTGATTATGATTGGAAAAGAGCTGACCGCTTTATCATAGCCCTTGGGGTGTCAACGATCCTTCCAAGGGATCTCGCACCACTGTTACAAACCCCTGGAACCTTGAGGCTTCCGAGTTCACCTGGCTCAGCGACGGCTCAAACAACTACACCACAACCCGAGGAAACAACGGAATTGCCCAGGTTAACCCCAGCGGAGGTTCCAGCTATTTGAACAATTACCGTCCTGATAGTTCTTCTCTGAAGTTCGAGTATGACTACTCCACCAGCACCACTACACCCTCCACCTACCGCGATGCTTCTGTCGCCCAGCTGTTCTACACAGCCAACAAGTACCACGATCTTCTCTACCTTTTTGGATTTACCGAGAAGGCTGGCAACTTCCAGACCAACAACAAGGGCCTGGGTGGTGCAGGAAACGACATGGTTATCCTCAACGCTCAGGACGGAAGCAATACCAACAACGCCAACTTCGCTACACCCGCTGACGGTCAGCCCGGCCGTATGCGAATGTACCTCTGGACTTACAGCACACCCCAGCGCGACTGCAGTTTCGACGCTGGTGTTGTTATCCACGAGTACACCCACGGTCTCTCCAACCGTCTCACCGGTGGCCCTGCCAACTCAGGCTGTCTTCCCGGTGGTGAGTCCGGTGGTATGGGTGAGGGTTGGGGTGACTTTATGGCCACTGCTGTTCACACCACATCCAAGGATACCCGCGCTAGCAACAAGGTCATGGGTGACTGGGTGTACAACAACGCAGCTGGTATCCGAGCTTATCCTTACAGCACAAGCCTTACCGCTAACCCCTACACTTACAAGAGTGTTAACAGTCTCAGTGGAGTCCATGCTATTGGTACTTACTGGGCTACTGCTCTGTATGAGGTTATGTGGAACCTGATCGACAAGCATGGGAACAGTGATGCGGATGAGCCCAAGTTTAGCAACGGCGTTCCTACCGATGGTAGACATTTGGCAATGCAGCTTGTAGTGACTGGCATGTCGTTGTAAGTTGTCTCTGAGATGTGTAGGAGTTCGTAACTAACGTTTATTAGGCAACCTTGCAACCCCAACATGGTCCAGGCCCGCGACGCCATCATCGACGCCGACACCGCTCTTACCAAGGGAGCTAACAAGTGTGAGATCTGGAAGGGCTTTGCCAAGCGTGGTCTTGGAACTGGTGCGAGGTACAGCTCTTCTAGCCGAACTGAGAGCTTCGCCCTCCCATCCGGATGTTAAGGGGATGGAGGTCAGGACAACGAGTGGATGAATGAATGATGGGTTACGAGTTGGATATGGAGAGGATTCCTGTTGCTTTTCTGGTATATATATGGATGTGTTGTACATAGTCTCGTATGTTGATATTGACCTCAATTACAAGTACATGAAACTGGCTCTGCTTTCGGGGATCCAACTTGTGATTCAGATTTTAAGGGGAAGTGGGGCAATTCATCTCATAAACTCATTTATACTTATGATGATAATCTTATGATCTTCTAAAGTTTATCCTAAAGTCATCATAAAGTCATCATAAGAATTGTCCTAAGCCCATCCCTCTAGTTTCCCCTTGGAAGACTTCAGCATGAAAATTCATATTCAAGACTGCAACCAGAGCCTTTCCGCCCCAGTGACGCCCCAGACTCAAAACCTAATGCCAGTCGTGGTTGTCCCGAAAGTCTTGGCCCGTCTCTCTCATGGGGTGGCCTGTCTCCTTCGCAGTATGGCAGACCGAGTTTGCCATATCCTTCCAGTCTGAGATCTCGCCATCACGCATTCGCCAATGACTCTTGAGAAACAGGACCAGCTGTTCCGCTGGCCCGTGTCTGATTGGGTTCTTCAATGATTTCATCATGTCTGCCTCGAGCACTTCGACTCCCTTGTCTCCTCCAGTTTGGGCGGGATCGACTCTAGACCGAAGCCGAGTCTCGGTGGCCATGAATGCCTTGTTCATATATATTCTAGTGAAAGAAGAGGATTCTCGCAGCTGGGATGCGCTCTGTGTCATGATAGTGTGGTTGTCCATCTCGTGGCCTCGGCAAGCAAAGAGTCGTTCTGTGTGCTGCTTGATCAGGGCAAGTGTTCCCTGGTGGGCATTTGGCAGGCTCAAGGCTGCGGTCTCCATGGCACGGATTGATCGTCGGGCTGTATCCATCTCCACTTGGAGGAGCCCGTGGCTTGTGTCATCGATCACCTCTACCTCCGGGAGAATAGGGGCCTCCAGCAATCTCGGGTCAAGATCAAAATCCTCCGACTTTGCCTAGAGCTTGAGAATATTGCTACTGGCCTTAGAGATCAGCAGGAATATCTCTTCCGTCGCCCCCTTCTCGATGGTTGGCCCAAATATATCCTTTGTGCTCTCGGGGTCCGTCAGTTTGTACAGCCAATGCGCATTTCGTTGGTCCCATTCTTTTGATGTGATTACTTTGCAGTTGGCTCAGATGGGAGATTCGGTCGTGTCGGGTATGGGTCCATTAGGATACCTCGTGCCTGTTTAGTCGTGATCGGGTTCGCAGGGCAAGGTTCGGGAACAGCTTCGGGGAACTTCTTGCGCTTCTTGGTCTGTGCCTTGGTCGACTTTGGGATAGCCAGGTTGACTGGCAGATTGATGGGCACTGGCTCATGTTCGCCTCTTCGTCCAAGCATGAGGAGCTGGCCCCGTGATCCCTTGCCCCAAGAGATCGTTTCGCCCAGCTTGATCGCCGGCTGCAGGTGGTTAAAGACATTGAATTCATCGATGATGTTGATTCCCCGTCCATTCGGTTCCCCGTATGCCTCGGGCCTCAAGTCGATCGCCGCGATGAGGCAGAGAAGCAGATCAGGCGCCATCGTCAGGACATAGTGCTGGTATCGCGCACTTGCGGCGCGTAGCAGATCTGCCTCAGTGTTGATACTTTTCTATGCGCCGCCCCAGCCAGAAAAGACCTTCGGTTGGAAAAAGTTGGTACTGCTGATGTACTTAACATCCATGTTAAAGACGACAGGGTATCTGTCAGAATCAAGACCCGCGCCCCGAAAGACCAAGAATACTCCCAACCTTGATTCAAGGCGCTGGAAAAGCCTGGTCTAAAAGTCAGAAAATCTTTATAAAAAGAGCCTAAGTTTATCCTAACTTTACCTAAATCTTTTTATTAAATCGGATGAAATTCGCCAGGTTTCTTGCGTCCCCTAACCACGGTGGGCATGGCGTATTGGACTCGACGTGATCCATCGGTTCGGTCTGTTGTGTGAGGTCCTCTTGCTCGTCTGATTGGTTAGTAAAGACATATTCTCATTGAGGGGAGTACCAGTCTGCCTTACCTTCTGTAGAGTTCTTCATCGGCGAAGCTGAACTGTGGCTGTTGTCGTTATTTGGGGGCGCAGGTGTAGGCGCTGGGTCCCACTGCTTGGCTCCGAGGTCTGATCTTGCTGCTGCGATCCAGCCGCCGCGCCGATGCCGCAGAACTTCAAAAGGATCACGAACCGGTTTGCTTTAGTCTGTAGATTATATCAATGAAGTCTTGTTGTATTATAACAAGGTGCGCGTGGTTGGCGACCGATCAAAACCATGTCTCGCTGTGCTGGAGATGTTAGAAGATGCGAGTTTCTGGTGTGGAGAGAAAGATGGGTCACGCGCAATAGAAATACCATTCAGCCAGTCCCAGCTTTACAACGAACTAAGACCTTGAGTAGAATATGCTATACGCACGCATCAACTCTTCAACCACTATCGTGAATAGTCTTCTCTCAGGCATCAAGAAATTCCAAGACTTCTTTCCGCCGTCCTTTATTAACTCACCAGGACCGTTCCTCTACTCCGTCGTGATTCCTAATAATGCCTAGATACTGGCTTAAACATTTCATTCACGGTTAAGGCCTGTGGCTGAGATCTTATAATCACGGTACAGAACTTCGATTCCCAGTTAGGTTCTAACTTCTAAACAGACCTTTTTCTAATCACAGACACCCATTGACTACCAGAGTATTTAAAAGGTCTTTCTCAGCTGTATTAGATTTTAGTTTAGACCTCAAGTTTGTGAATCTATTCGGTGATATAGATTCACGAATGACTACTTAGGTCATCATGTGCATGCGTCTTCTTTTCAAAATTATGCACAGCATGTTCCCTAGCCCAGTTTCTCAAGACATCAAAGTCACGGCAAGTATGCGTGACCCGAGCAACCTCTTTTGCTTCTTGTGCCTTGTTACTCCAGACCCATGGAAGTGGGGTGATGTCAGCAGAGCACATCAGACTCTGTCGCAAGGCATCGTAACAATGCTCCAGATGTTCGATCCCGGTTAGTTTATGGTTGGGATCGTATTTGCCGTCTTCGATATAAAGCCTTTTGCGAATCATGTTCTGGGCAGTGTTAAATCTCTACCATATTGGGTATCATCGAACTCATCGATGTCTTTCTGTTGCCTTACCAAGCAATGCAGCTGATGGAAAACATTTAATTCAATGACATATTGACCCGGCTCGCCAGGTATTGGGATTGTCTTGTTCATCAACTTGGCAGCAGAGTCCCGAGGAATTCGGCTGACGCCAACTTGGGGAAGAAGCATGTTAGTATACATTGGGATAAATAGAAGGTAAAGCTCTTCTCACATTTCAGGTACAAATCATCCCACAAAGCATCTCGCTCGGGGGTAGGCGGGCCCTGGTAAGGTGTTCTCTCAGAGCCAAAGCCGGTGGTGAACACTAAGTTCTTGTATTGTACAAGTTCCTCAACGGGGGCTGCAAGAAATAGCATAGTATTTAGAATCTCTCTTAATATTTTGTCGTAGGAGAGAGGCCACTGGATTGTGTAGACTTACAGTAAACATGATCTTTGAACATGGCATCTCTGCAGTTCGACTTCTTGAGAGACAGGGCGAGATAAGTGCTCAAGGATACCAAGGCAATGATGAAAAGAATGCATAAATAGAGAAGGCAATGGATAGTTCCGTGTTTCTGTTTACTTTGAAGCTCATTGCCCGATTTAGGTAAGAATAGTTCTTCCTCGCTACTGCGAGCATCGTTGAGTAGGGCAGCGCCATCAACTTTGGACTGAGTCATGAAGGCAACTTGAAGATGAGCTGGGAAAGATCTTGGTAACGGGCTCGGTGGACAGGTTATTGGAGGATGATCTGCTATTTCAAATGGGACTTATCAAATATCCCAAGGGTAATTCGGCTCGTGTGCGAGCCGTACAGCCGTTAGGAATGTGTGTTGGTTGACACGATGGGCCGTGTAGCCGTTGTATGCATGTTGATTGAGAAGGTTCATACGCTTTACTTCGTTGGTCAAAGGAATCCGCCGAATACCCGAAACGCTGTCACGGTGTAGCACGTCACGAAATAAGAATGCCTCATACCGATTCTTCACGGCATAGAGACATTCGAATATTGTAGCAGTATTAGGATCAGTTGGTCTTTTGGGAAGCAAAAGCACGGTATTTACGAAAGGTTCTTAAAAATATCTTCAAAACCACATATATGTGTCCAAAAGGTGTATTATTTGTATCAGGATTCAACCCTCTACATGACCTACGTAAATGATCAATCCATTTTAGGAAGGTCCCTTGAACTTTTGTATTGACTTGCAGTCTATATCAAGGATATCGCTTTACCGTTCTTCATAAGTGTCCAATAAGTGTCCAATAACTTACATAGGATTACCTCGCCTAAGAGGTCCTTTTGTGTCTCTAACTATCCGCCTATTCCGTAGTGGTGGGCCGTTTTGAGAAGTCCTGCCAGAGATATCATATGAACATGCAATAATTATATTGCAAAGTCGGCCGCCCGGCAAAGGCATGGTGCATGGGTTAGCGAGTTACCATGTTGTTGTGATAGTAGGGCCTTCGGATATGTTAGCTGTAACCCCTGCAGCTACGAAGTTGGGCCAGCTGGCGAGAAGTATAAGTAGCCTACCGTGTCCAGCACTTCATCCATCATAATCCAGTCTTCCTACAGCTCTTTCACCATCAGCTTCTTCTCTGAAAATCATCGAACCTTTTACCGACATCCTCAAGATGAAGATCACAAACAGCCTTACTCTTGTTGCTTTTGCAGTCCAGGTTTTGGGCTCTCCACTTGGAAGTCCATCCCCAGGGGCTATCGAGGTACTTGTTGAATATCTATCAATATATGCTCATCGCAATTGCTAACACGTCTAGGCCCGCGCTGAGGACATTGCGGAGCCAGGCAGAGTTGGCTGGCTGGTTGCCGATAAGTCTTAAAGGGGAGGCCTTAGCCTGTTAGTATGAGGCAATCCTTCCAGCTATGTCTAGGTGGAGGACTGCAGCTACAAGCATTATTATAAGAAAAAAGAAGACGTATTGTCATTCCAGTGTTACTAGTTCCTTTTATGTATACTATCACAAGCTTCAAGTTGGGCAAGAGTGGAGGAACGCCTTCTTACTGACAGCATTAGACGAGGGGTAGATAAGAAACCATTATGTTCTCTTGTCTGATGTGCATTTTGGTTTTAAAGACCTGAGCGAACCGCTATATAGAAGAATCAGCCGATTGTCAGTACAATGCGGCAGTATGATTAGGTCCAGTGAGACGAGCAACTCGTGATGGTGGCGTTGCTCTTTTATAGAATGGAATGCTTCCTCCTATGTCGCGACCAATAGCGAGAGTTTGCTGTCCTGGAATATTAACATGGAGATGGCATTGCCATGACTCACCAAATAGGCAATTAATTTCTGTGTGCTGATTTAAGCTCTCAGCAACAAGTCTCTGCTGCAAATAACACATCTATCTAACTTAGACAACACGGAGCATTGTTCACTACCAATGAATATGTCGCATGGAAAGACTGATTGTGATGCTAAGTTCTGTATAGTATATTATATGTATCTAGGGCTCTGCAGCCCCTGTCTACTGAATCTCGAAGCTAGTTTAGCTGTTCGGGTTGTAGGCGCAGTAGTCATAGTTATTAATCTTGTTTCCTGCCCATTCTGGGAACGCAACCGCATTTCCAGAGCCACCAAAGACGGCAAAAGTCGCAATGAAGACCATGACTTGAGTACCACCATCAAGAGCGGCAGAGATGAGGTAGTTCCACTTCACGAACCACTCAGGGCGGTATCGTCGGAGGTAGAACTGACCAAAAGCACCGAGGATGAAGTAGGTGGTGACGGAAGCGTTGAGTCCGACGAAAAGGTAACCGAGGTACCAGAGGATGATGGGAATGTTGAGGTAAGAGAAGATTCGAATGTGGGGGAAGAACCTGTGAGCGAAGTAGAAGGGGAGAGGAGCAGCGAAGCCGATGAGGTAGGCGATGGTGACCCATTCGTAGCGAGCGCCGACGGAGAACATCTTGGGGGCGATGGACCAGGCAATGGCGAGGGTGTTGAACTGTTGTACCTGCGCTCCACTCCATACGTTGGTACCTTCGGCTGACAGGAGGATGGTAGCCTGGTGGTCAACAATGCTGCGCCGAGTTAGCTTCAGATACCGAGATCCATGGTTCGTAGACTCTTACCTGATCATCATGACATAGTTGAGAAGAGCACCAAGGATACAGCCGATGACCTGAGTAGTGAAAGTGGCCTTGGGAGAGAGCTTGTTCTGCTGGGCGAGCTTGAGGTCACGAAGGAGGAGGGTGCCCTGGCTGAAAGCGTTATAGGTGTACGAAGTAAAGTACATGTTGGCTAAGAGGGTCAGTAACGAAGGCAGTACAAATGGTAGGGTTACTTACCAAGAGGGCGACCAGGGAACATGTAGCCAGCAAACATCTGGAAAATGGGCTGGAGGTTGAAACCGAAACCAGTGATGGCATATTGGGCTCCGAAGAAGACCATTGTGAATACGAGGAAGAGGATGGCCATGAGAAAACCCCACCACGGGAGAGTCGACTTCATGGCATACAAGCAAGCCAACCCGATTACGATGCTACAGAGGAGGATGATGAAGTACCAACTGTTGGGGACCTCGTCGTAGTCGAGCATGAGCTTGTAATGAGGATCGATGGTGGGGTCGTCGCGAAGCTTTTGCTTCTCTTCCTCGGTGCGGTTACCGGCATGCTTCCAGAACATGTATGTTTCAGGACGGAGAAGATCCTTAATTTTGGCGATTGTGATCCATGTCCATCCCAGGCTGACCTCGGCATAGTTCCAGAGAAGCATGTGCACGACTGTGGCAGTGAGACCGGCGTTAGAAGTGATGAGATAGTTGATGTAGGTAGCAGTCAGGTAAGGGAGACCCTGCTGGTCGACGAGATCGTTGTTGACTGTGAAATCGGGGTTCATGATGGAAGTCTCATTGTAAGGAACATAATTGGTAGAATTAGAAGCTCCATCGTAGAGGAGCTGGGCCATGAAGGGGAAGTCCTTGGCGCGCCAGTAGTTTCCGTAGTAGAGACCCATCGACAGAGCGATACCACCGATGTAGCCGAGATAACTGTTGAAGAGCGTCTGAAGGGGCATCCAAAGGGGTGAGCCGAGGCCAGCAATGTAGTTCCAATCGAAGCAGACGCTCAGGAAGCCCATTCCTTCGTTACCTTGGGAGCCGCCAAAGAGGTTTGTGAAGACGGGGTTGTGGCGGTCGGCGAGGCAGAAGACGGAGACGGCGGAGAGGAGAGGGAAGATGTACTACTATTGTCAGCTTGACTTGGTGAGCTTGAGTCGATACACTTACCTCGGGGAACCACTCCCAGCAGAAGATGGCAACAAAGACAATCCAGAAGACTTGGAATCGCTTCCTGGTCTCCGACTTGGGCTTATGCAAGATCTCCATGACAGTCGTGATGGGAAGGTTGGCAGGGTACAGCATCTTGGTGGGGTACAGCAGAACACTTCTCATCATGCCCGCAACACCATATCCGATAAGCTGAGACGACAGGGTGATGAAGATACCGGCGGCGACGGAGGGGTAACCGCCGTACCAGAGCTTCTGGACAGTCAAGGCTTCTGTGGACAGGGCTGAGACCGAGGCAGCTGAGGCCATGAGGACAGCGGCGGTATGTTCCTTTCTGTTCCATGGACCCGGGTTGAGAAGACGGCCGATGGGACCCCAGCGTGGGATGATGTGAGCGAGGCCGGTACCGAGCGTCTCAGCGAGGACGGTCAAGAACATGACGGAGACGTAGACGACCTGGGGCTTGAAGTACATGATCTCTTGGAGGACAGCACCAAATGCAGACAGTCCCATACCTATAACCCATCAGCATATTACATCTCAAGAGTAGGTAGGTAGTCAACTTACCAACGAAAAACATGCGAATTGTCCATGGGTTCATGGTAGGGTCATCGTCGACCTGAATGACATGTGTGACGATATCTTCAGCAGTCTCAAGCGGCTGCTTCACCTTATCAGACGACATGATCTCGATATCATGAAGATTCTTGTCATCTTGAGGAAGACCCCTCTTCTCATCGGCAGGATAGATATCCGCCTTGGGAGAAGGGCTCTCCGGTTTGGTCTCCTTCTCAGAGATGCTCATTGTAGCTGTAACAAAGGAATTAAAACAAAAGCATGGAGAAGAAAGGATGTCGATGAAACCTTGATCTTGGCAGGGCGATGCAACATGTTTTGTACTCAATATCTAAAACACCAAGATGATCATCGTCAATACTGCGACATAAAGTCGTGCTAGACCACCAAAGGCATTCCGGGTTTTCGGCACGCTATCATACTGGATAGGACGGCAATACCCAACACAGTGGCACAGGAACTTTTCAAAAGGTCCAACCTGCCAAAAGTTCCTCTGTTGTTCCCGACGTTATTCGCGGCTACAGGCCCAGGCTCATTTCGTATCTGATATCGAAACTGCAAGACATGCGACAGACGACTCGCCCCATGCGATAGTCCAACCAAGAATTGCAAGTCAGTGACATGTCCCCCCTTCCCCGCAAGATCACGCGTCTTTGGCTGGGAGTTAGCAACAAAAGGTCCTGGTAAGTCGGCATTGGTGAGAGGGACCTGCCAAGAGGGGCTAGATCAGCCGAGGTCGCGCTGGATTGGGCAGTCGGTCCCATTTTCGGACCCTGGTCTATCAAGCTATCTATCGCCGAGTTAGCCGGGAGACACATTGAGTGCCGATGGTATTAATTGTTGATATTAGCAATTCTGGGGTGGTTTCATACATATTCTTAGCTTAATCTTGTATTTTCGCAATGATACTTCGTCACATCACATTAAAAAACACCGTGAGATTTTACTCATGGTTTGTCGCGTGCTGACACGGGTCTTGCACGGGAATAGAACAGCTAACGTCCAACAGTTCATACTAAAGTAAAGAGGCGAGAGATAAGCAAGCCACTCGCGTTGAAGAGGTGGCACAGATATGGAAATACGGCTATCGGCCTCCCGTTGCTAGATCTGTCGCTCAATACAACACCAACAGGTTCTAGCGCGCCATCGAAGCCAAGGAACTTCTGTTTTCCGTGCGGGCGACATATTAAACGCCGTTGCCGGTTTTCCGGTCCCCTTCCTTATCCATCACGACCCCATGCTACGATAAGAATAGTCTTAGGTTAATGTTGGTGGGGACGACCATTCATTTCCTGGGTGCATCGTGTTATAACCTTCAATACTTCCAGATCTGTCGCAAGCAATGCAGCCACAATTTCTGGGGACATGAGGCAAAGCAGCCAGTGATAAGTGCGGAAATAATTATTTGTACAAGAATCTATCTAATAGGCCATTCGCCACCGATTTCATCCAGCTCGTAACGTAGTAGTACACTCGATCGGAAGGATTCCGTCCAGAACTTCTGTTATCATCACAACACCCGCATTCTCCCCAATCCTTCGTCATAGACGTCTCTCACGCCACTGTAATGCTCTCCTTCTACTGGCTTCTCGATATCCAGCTCCTCTGTACCGAAGCCGAGATGTCCGACTGAACTGTCATCACTCTTGCCCATCGACATCCTTCCCCATTTGATCTTTCGCCTCGACACGTCCCTGAGTTCTTCTACTTCCTCGTCGCCTATCAGTCGAGCACTCATGCTGTCGTACTCGTTACTCCTCATGCTCATCTTGGACGTTGCGCGGCTAAGGGTTTTGAGTTTTGCAGAGGGGTAGTGGCAGGCTGCTGAGATAACTGCCGAGTTTGCGCCCGCGATGACCATCACGCCTGGTAGTTTGACGAAGGCGAGAAATAGTGGTGTGATGGCTACACCGATCGATACCAAGAAGCCGACCAAGATAGCCTTGGATGAGAACTGGAGACCGACTGTGACGGTTCTGTTATACGGATATCCTGGGGCGTATGCTACGGCGTGTCAGCACTTTGATCTGGACAGCTAACTATTTGGGGTAGGTATGCTTACCTTCGTAATTGCTCACGTAAATGCAGTTGGAGTAGACCCAGTGGAGCCCAATACTAATAATGATCAAAGGGATCGAGAACCGATAAGGAAGCTGAAGACGATACGTCGCGTTCTGTGACCCGCGTGGTTCCGTGACACGCAGAGAACGAAACGCAACACTGTACTTTGACCATTCAAACTCAGCCAACATACGTGTGAAGAGACCGTTGTAGGCGAGGTAGCAGATGGAGAGAATAAGCTGCGGCGTGTTGGCAACCATGGTGAGTGAGATGAGAGGGAGCCGATCTAGATGCTCGTCCCTCACGTCTTCGTTCTGCGGGGCGTGCATGAATTTGGAGTTTTTCCTGTTGCTGGGTTAGGCCTTTAATGCGTGCTACCAGGGGAGTGCTGACTTACAAAGGTTGACCCCGAATGGCGATGCTCAGCATGACTGAAGCCACGATGAGAGAACATCCAATGAGCAGAGATGACAAGACCCAGATGTTCAGCGGAACAGCTCTCCCAAACTTCCGCGATGAGTCGTTGTGCCATTGCCTCGGTCCCTGCAGCCATTTGTAATTCTGACTCGTCTCACCCAGTCTCGTCGGCGCCGGTTTTGCTCTCTTCCTCAGATCCGCCATGGTCAAGGTACACATACCCCTCGTCTCCTCGTCCGGCCTCGAGATAAACGACGCAATCGCATCTCCCGGCGTCATGAGCGGATTCTCATCCCCCCAAACACGAAGTTTCAGAACCAAAAGGCACAGAATGGTCTTGAAGAGACACATGATGCAGACAATGAGCAAAAGGCTGTTGGCGATGCTTAATCTACACGGCGCCTCGTACTGCTCCGAGTAACACCGATCAACCTGCATAACGCGATACTTGGTCTTGAAGACTCTTGGGTCTGTAATGATGGCACCGGATTGAGGGTCGAAGATATTGCGCGTACCTTGCATATCCCACGTTCCGTAGACGTTCATGTAAGAACGCTGGTTTGGCTCAGTGTTGCCATATTCATCTGGCGGAGTAGACACCAGATAACTGGGCTCGGGGTTTGACATGTACTGATTGTTACTCCCGCTCGCCTCAGATGTCCTTCCGGTGCGTGTAAATGCGTCCACGGTCCAGAGAGGATTCAGGACGTTGAGATCGGTTGTGTTTGTCGTGTTCATCAGCACATCAGCTCGTTTCCAACCAACTGTTTCGTTTCTGTATATGTCGTCATAGTTGTAGATTATCATCATTAAATGTCGCCAGTGTGTCAAGGCTTGTTCGGGGTTATTGTATCGATGGATACATTCGGGCAGCGATAGTTCAACCCAATTTCCACTCGTCAAGTTAACCACGAAAGAGTCGTTGATGGGCTTTAGCTTCTCCAGAGACTCAGGGTTACCGTTAATCTGCGATTGATCGCTGTAGTTCAGCCTATCGAAGTAGGCTGCCGTGATTGAGGGAAGTCCCTTCCAGCCTCCTTGGGTGAGTTCCTCAGAGCCGATCATGACTGTGAAGCCATTGGTGCCTTTACTCTCGAGCACGCAGCCGTTGAAGACGAGATGAAGCGGGACAGAGCTCATAGAGAATAGAGACCAGAAGAGAACTTTTCTCCAGCCCAGAAAACGAAAGTTCTTGAGTGATTGAACGCCAATCTCTAGCCAATGACCTGAGCGATGCGCAGCGTCGACCTCAGCTCTCGTCGGCGCAACGAGACCTTGCATGAAGAAGTTGGACGACGCCAAAATTCCAGTACTCACAATATTGATGAGCAAATGGATCCACAAGTTCGCTTTCGAAGTTGTATCGCAATTCCCCTTGTACAAAATACTCTGTCCCAGCGCATCACCAGCATCCCTCCCACTGGTCAGCGCATCTTCTCCATCGTCACGCTTCAGTCCAAACAGCGACACGAAAAGCGTGACGAAGAGGAGCGTCGTGAGTGTGCTCACGAGAATGGTGAGATACACGGCTGTGAGCTTCCATCCCGAAAAGCGACTAAAGCAGCCCATGGCGAATGGCTCACCAGCGAAGGCTGCTGATGCGGAGAAGTTTGGCAAGGCAGACAGATAAGCTCTACCAATCAGACGCGTAGGTTTCTAGTCAAACAAAACACGCGACAGCTCGGTTACGAAACTTTTAGCCAAGCCTTATGGAGCATGAGGATCCTTCGGAGCGTGAGTTATTCAAAGTACGGTTAGAAGGTAGAGGGAAAGCATTTGTAATCTTGAAAAGTGCCCTTCTTCCAGGTTTCAATAAGGTATCATCGGTATTTCGTCATCCGTTTTCTTTTTTTACTTCTTGCAGAGAATATCCTACCCAAGACCGTTGTGGCTGCGCCGAAGGATCAGCGTCGAGGGGAGAAGGCCAGTAAGAGTACTTCGTTTAAGGTGATGGGGTCATTTCTAGTTTCACTGCATACCATGTGACAGAAATAAAAAGACAGTAGATGGTATTGTACTGAGGAGAGGTCAGGAGGATTTTGTCACTGCCCCTGGTCTAAATTGACGGCCCCCAAATTCCCCGTCTGAGTTAGCAGAGCGAGGCTGGTTATGCAGTGAGATTTTGGTTCAGAACGGGAGCGACGGGCGGCCGGAGTTTTAGATGGCCCGTATCTTGAAATAGAAATGCATGAGGCACGAGAGAGGTCATTGATCCGGAGACTTTATGCTTACTGACGGATAGATAAGATTGGTGGACTTATTGCATCTCACAGCTTCACTGTGCGAGTGATTGGTTGAGTTTGAGTACAGCGATCCAAAGATGACGTAGTGTTTGACACTATGGACTTACCCTGTGTTTACTCCGTCGAGGTAATATTTTAAATACTCAAAGTTCATACGCGTTACAGGACGATAAAGATGTTTTAAGGGAAAATACTATAGCAAATCGCCTGGGGAAGCAGTAGCTTTATGATTTAATTACTGTTTTCTATAATACTCTCCCTACCTCAATTCAACAGAGTTAAGTTTGCGCCTCGGCTCAGTTTCTTCCTCAACAATCATTCAAAACCTTCTTGAGAAACAAACCATGACCGTGCGGATAATCCAAAAGATAAAAAAAAGAATCATCGATGCTTATCAATTTGAAAATATCAGGTAGCCTAAATCAGATTATCAACAGACGTGATTAGTGGAGTGTCGTGATGTTTGCCACAGTACCTTGGATTAAAGTCAGAGACCAGCTGTGAGAAAAAAAATACCTATATCGAATGGGTTTTGCGATTCTAAGTCGAATCGAGTTAAACCTTGAGCAGATATTGAGTAGAAAGTTAAATATGGCAGTAAATATAAAATATGCTCAATTACTACCAAAAACTGATTCATTTAAAATATACTTATTAGAACTTTTATTTTTTTACCATTGATGATAAAAGAGTCCAGTCTGTACCTATCCTCGCAAGCCATTTCTCTCCTCTTCATATCACCAAACAACCATGGCGTCCCCATCTTTCGCCCATCTTTTCTCTTTGTCCGAAGAGATCATCGATATGTTATGCCAGCAGTTCTGTCCCTACTGCAACAAGAAAACCTCTTTTCCAGACTTCTTCCGCGACAAATTGTCGGAAGCGACCCAAGACATAAAGTGTCTATCAGCTTTATCTCTGACATGCAAGAAAATAAGGCGTATTTCCCAACCGCACTTGTATCATCGACCGACAGGGCACGATTTCTTTGGCTTCATTGACACTATTGGTCGAATACCAGCTCTTGGTCAACATGTCAAGGAGCTGTATGTGAGTCCGGCGGTGATTCGGCATTTTGCTCGTCAACATGGCGGCCCGTTGGACTTTTTGGCAAAGTGCGATCAAAGGTATCGAACTCATCTATGCGACGCTGCCCAGAGAAGTCCCTTGGTTCCGGTTAATAGCTTAAGACATGCACCGAGGTTTTTCGGAGAAACCGTAGGAAATGCCGAGATTGCCATTGATTGCTTCCTTTCTGTTGTTGTCTCTTTACTACCAAAGATCAATAAGCTCGAGATCTGTGTCCAAACCGACCGGAAATTCTGGTAGATCCCGTCTGGATATCTTCCGAATCCGAGGGAACTTATTATTACCATCTCAGAGTGTTTCCCAACTGACAACCTCGATAGTCTGGCCGGTATACTGGAGGCAGCACCTCAGCTGGAAAGCATCGAACTGGTCGGCTTGTATCTACTGGAGTCGATAAAAGAGTCAGAGTTGGGCTTTTATCACGACAATGTCAACGAAATTATACTGAGATCATCCGCAATTCACGCCAGTCGGTTGGAGGCAATCATGCGTGGCTTCCTTAAACTACACACGTTCCGGATCGGCGCACCAAGTTATTGGCGAGGCGCTGGTACCGTAACTCCACGACCAAGTGTCTCGTATCGAATCGATGATATCTTGATGCTGAGAAGCGATACGCTCAAACCCATCACACTCGACTTTTCTGGTTATGGCATCGATGGTGAAATAGTACTCCAAGATCTCTCAGACATGAAAGTCCTTGAGACACTGTACATCGACAGCGGCCTACTGGATCGACGATGGGAACAGGGTCGTCTGCCTGCACGAAGAATCTGCCAAATACTTCCAGGATCCCTTAAGGAGTTTGGTCTAATGGGGCACGCATGTCCGCTGGTACATGGCGAGGTTCTGGAATCAATCAACATCTCGGCCCGGGCATTTCCTCTCCTGAAAAAGGTAGTTATTGAGCAGTTTGGGATAGGATGGCAAGTTGATGGGGATGAAGGGAGAAGGAAGTTTGCCTCGGCTTGTGAAGCTTGGAATATACAACTTTCGTGGGCAGTGCCTCGAAGCTCACACTGGCTGACATCCTCTGAGCCGTATCGGGGTTAAATTTGAGGCGGTGCTGCATAATTGCCACTTCTTTCCGAGGCTTGCGTTTTGCAACTGTATTCGAAACCTGCTCGGCTGTATCATTAATCAGGAAGTATTCTATATCAAGACATTGTTCCTGAAGTTGCAGAAGCTAGAATTAGACAACAATTTATGGATGCAATTCACTAGCCTGCGAAAGGTAATTGTCGCGAATGGAGATATAATGGCTGAGCTAAGTGACACCGGCCTAATTGGTTCGCCTTGGATACAGTTTGCGGGGTTTACACCACTATGATCCTTCGCAAGGCACTTGGAACCTGAGGGCTGGGATCACCTTACCTCAAAAGGTAATAGACCTCGGTACCAGTCAGGTGGGAGCTGAGACTAAACCTTAGTGACAACGGAGCTAAGGCGCCTGAAGGCTGTGACCCAATACAACGATGGGTCCCGGCGCCGATCAAGATGTTGATGAAACCAATGTTGTCTTCATTTATCTGAGGATAGGCCTCGGTAAAGTTAAAGTGGTGGTGAGTTCAATATGGTTCTTGGACTGAAGATGGTGTTGGATTAATCTATTCATGAACCTCGGCTCGGAACGAAATGTCGTCAACTTGAAGCTGGTTCTAAGATTTGATATTACTCGCCCTCAAATTGACAACAGCGTTGATGAGCCTCGGTCCTGTTCACAGCCTCGAAATCAAGATGGTGGTGAGACAAGTCAGTCTAGAACCAATACGGTGTTTCTCGCGATCATGTAACCTTGGCAGTGTTCGGAAACCGGAATGATCGCCAACCTGAAGGTGCTGTCGTTTGTGGACGATGCATGCCGATCCAAGAGGGTGTCCTAACTACTCCGTACCTACGTTAACATGGCTACCGACGCCTTTCACCCAAAACAAAATTAGGCATACTTTTAGACATATCCGCTATCGGAACGACAGCCAGCTCGAGCGTTCTTGACACCTTCTAGTGTCCGAGCACAAGAAGATCATCAGTTCATACCGAGTCATGAGCCTCAGCTGTCCAAGCCCAAGGGATCAAACAAGCCAGTTTCAACTACAATACGAGAACGCTAAAACCTGTTAGACTGAAACAAGAAGTCAAAGTCTCCCTGACCTTGTCGATCAAGACCCAATCTATCGAAAACCCAAATTCCCGTCAACGAGGAGCTGTCTTGATGCTCTTAGCGCTGAACTAGCCGCAACCTGGCACTCACGTAGCCAATACAACCTTGCACTTGTCCAATAGCGTGCATGGAACTTACCGAACCGAGGTCATTTTAAATTCCTGACACCCAAGACTCATCAGACTCGAATCGGTATGGGCTGACCACGTTAGCGGGTTTTAGTGTGAAACCGGGAATAAATGCGCACTGCCACCATCCCTCACTCCCCTGAGGCCACCACTTCTTTGCGGTTTCAGGTCCCTGTCCACAAAAGCAACCGTCAAAGCGGCGCAGACCGGTTCCCAACAACGTGGTCATAGGGCGCCGTTTCATACTGTACTGACTGTTTCGATGATCAGTGGAGTGGTCTTGACTTGGCGGGACGGGGCTCATTTCCCGTTTCGATGAAGGCTTGCGAAGAGACTACTGGTTTTGGCGGCGGCAGGCAAGGGCTCATCGCATGACTCGGGAGTTGAGAGCTGGTGGGACGGATGATGATAGGTTTGGGAACGAACGGGTTTGGTGGTGTGTGCTCTCCATTTGTTTCCGGGAGGATATTGTAGAGGTTGCTTTGATCTTTGCTTCTTGGCCTGATGCTACCGAGAGTCTGTACTCGAAGTTATTCCAAAAGCGTTAGACTTGCGAGAGCACGGAAGATTGAAGTTCTTTGGACTTTTCTAGATAAATACCTGAGATGGCCTCGATGTTGATGGAATGAAATCAAGCCACTCAGTCACTCACTCATTCAACAGCCTTTCTTTCACATCCAACTCAACTCTTTTCGATTCTTCCCGCCTCAACCGCCAAAATGAAGTTCTCCATCATCTCTACTATTCTCGCCGCCACCGCCTCTGCTCTTCCCGCTGGTCAGGATGCCGCTGCTCTCGAGGCTCGCCAGCTAGGCGGCAGCATCACCCGCAACGATCTTGCCAACGGCAACAGCGGTGCATGCCCCGGCGTCATCTTCATCTACGCTCGTGGCTCCACTGAGGCCGGTAACCTTGTTAGTGCCCTTTCATCCCCACCAAATCCCCCAAGTGACAGATCATAACTAACTCTTTTATTAAGGGAACTCTCGGTCCCCGCGTTGCTTCAAAGCTCGAGGCCAAGTACGGCAAGGACGGTGTCTGGATCCAGGGCGTCGGCGGTGCTTACCGTGCTACCCTTGGTGACAACGCTCTCCCTCGTGGAACTTCTAGCGCTGCTATCCGCGAGATGCTGGGCCACTTCAACGACGCTAACCAGAAGTGTCCTGATGCTGTTATCGTCGCTGGAGGTTACAGCCAGGGTGCCGCTCTCGCCGCTGCCAGTGTCACCGACGTCGACGCCGGTATTCGGGAGAAGATTGCTGGAGTTGTTCTCTTCGGATATACCAAGAACCTCCAGAACCGCGGAAAGATCCCCAGCTACCCCGAGGACCGCACCAAGGTCTTCTGCAACACCGGTGATCTCGTCTGCACTGGCTCTCTCATCGTCGCTGCTCCTCACTTGGCCTACCAGAGCGATGCGTCCGGCGGTGCTCCCGAGTTCCTGATCCAGAAGGCTGACGCTGCTGGAGCCGCTGGAGCCGCTTAAGTGAGCTGATGGAGGGCGAAGGACTAGGCTGGCCTGTTCTTGTATTTCATGAGGCTTATGCTTTTCATTGGTTTTGTTTGTATTTACTTCATGGGGAATGGCTTTAGTGACCATGGACACTGAGATTCAATACGATAGCGCAATCGCATTGGCTTGCAAAATGCTTCTTCCCGGGATCGTGAAATGCCGTGACAAATTGCTGACCATTATCACGACGCAAGACGACCCAAGAGAAAAGATGACATTCGATATATCATATTCTCAGAATGGATCAATACGGGCAAGCCACATCGTAATTGGCGGTTTCGTCCCATCTTGTCCCCTGTATGTTGTATCGGAAGTGTCTGAGGTGCCGGCCAGGGGTTCCATGCTGCAGGGGTAAACATGCACTCGTTGCATATGGTAAGCCCCATGTGACGATACATATGACAGTGGGGGAATTGCCAAGCGCAATAGGTACACTTGTGAGGAAATACTTGTTCGGTAACTGTAAGATCTGACTTGACTTGCGACAAAGCTCTCGCATTGGAGGAATCAGCTTTTACGTGGGATTGTACTTTTCTCTTTTGCAGTAGCATCATTGCACTGGTAGTGGGGAGTCGCAATATTTAATAATTTGGCGAAAGCCACTGTAGCATCGAACCACTGCTCATTTCATAACTGTCAAATGATTAGGTTGTTGCCGTTTGCTCACGGCCTTCGGGCAGAATAAGCTTAATCATATGAGAAAACACGCCTCGGTGTCTTGATACAAACCTCTGAGGCCGGAGAACAGCACCGAGTTTTGGTAAGGCGAATACGTGGTCTATTTTTAGGCACTGTCTCATCTATGATGTCCACACTCTACAGCCTCATTTCACCAAATAGCTGACCTTTGACTTTCCCTTACTCCTCGCAATCTTCTTAACTGTCGTCTCGCCACAAAGGTCCGTAGTATCGACATGCGTTCCACCGCATGGATAGACTTCCGCTCCAACAATCCTCACAACACGAAACTTTGTCTCTCCAGGTCCTAAGAAGCTCGCATCGGGTGTAAGGCGTTCAAGACCATTCTTGCGAAACTCCTCAGCGTCCCACCAATCAATCTCAACTGGCATCTTGGCAGCCAAGAATTCATCGACTTTCTTTTGGATTGGCTCTTTGTACTTTCCGTCGATGAGGCCTTGGAATTCGCATGATGCTGAGTCGGGGAAGTGAGAGGCTTTCAACTCTTCGAAGCCTTCGACTGTGTCTTTGAGGAGATGATTGACTGCTGAACCGAGAACATGACCGGCGGTATGATATCTAGAGTAGAGAAGACGCTTCTCGACGTCGATTTCTTGCGTGACTTTGTGTCCTTCTGTGAACTTGCTGTCCGAGTCGAATCTCCCGAAATGCAAGACCTGGCCATCGCGAACTGCATCCATACGAGCAGATGCAACAGTGAATGACGCTCCAGCCTCACTCGTTATCTTTCCAACATCTGAAGGCTGACCTCCTCCTTGCGGGTGAAAGATTGTCTCTTCTGTAACAACTGCATAGTCTTCGTCGGTGCCCTGCTTAAATAGCTCACGATTCTCAGCCTCTAAGCTGCCAAATGGTCGAATTGCCGTGATCAGTGTTTGTAAAGAATGGAGTTTTGCATTTCGCTGGAAGGTGAGCACAGTTCGTGCTGCTGATGCCATGTTTGCGAGTATAGAAACGAATTCGAGATGGCGAGGGAGATGGAAATATGCGAGGATGAAGAGGAAATAGTTGATGAATCAACGAATGAGAGATGCGAGCACTAAAGACCATGCGGTTTAGTGCTTAGGTTTCGGTGAATCACAGGGCGCGCCCTTGCAGCTTATCACTTATCTAATTGTTAGTGCAAGACAGCCTAACCTAGAGAAGAAGGTATTTGTTCCTATCGTCACTTTTGGAAACAAAAAGTAGCAAATAGAATGAATGACTGTGAAACCTGGTTGATACGTGACTGTTTGACGCGGATATGCATTGAAAGAGCTCCACGAGACCATCCTTTAGTGTCACGCCTTGCGCTCTACACATGTCAAGATGTTCATTATCTTGGTGACTGGACAGAAAGGGGCATAAGATCCGTTAACTTGGTCGCACAAAATGATATCTACTTGGAGATGAAACAGTAAACTAAATACCGTTTGCGCATCTAGAACCGAGCATTTGACGGTCTAACCTAAGCTATCATTGAGCCAGGGCTGAGAATTGTTTCGATACGCGCCCGCATCTTGCATGCGGCTGAAATGTTTCGCGTCCAAAAACAATGGAGACTTTTACGGTCCTTTCAACCTCATCTCATCAGTCTCGACCACCCTCGTTTACTCCCATCCTGATTTCCTTTGACCCGGACCTGCTGAGCGTCGCCATCAACTAAAACACCGCCATAGCAAGATGCTGAAGCCAGAAGAGAGATTCTTCGCCCCCAGCGGTAATATTTACCCCGGGGGCCCGAGCACTTGGCACATTATGGATTGGGACCAACGTCGCCTCATTTCTGTCACCATGGATGAGGAGCTTGAATCGGAAGACCCAGCAATCGAGCACCTTCAGAAACACGTCGATAATCTGGCACCGGATGTTTTTGAGATTCGGGTTTCAGCGCAAGGTGACTTGGTCTCAGTGTCCACTGATCAAAAAGACGATAATACCCGATGCCCATATCACCCTCCTCTGGAAGCGACCGAGCGTCCGGATGGAATTGAAGCGATTGCAAGGTCAGAGCTGGAAGAGCTTGACCGACTAGGCCCACTAGTGGATCTTGTGAGATGCTTTCGATCCTCAGATCCAGACAAAAAGGTAAGCACCCAGAGACTGGCATGAATGCGGAGGTCTAAATAGCCATAGCTCGTTTTCAAGTATTACTTTCTCGATCAACGCTTATCTTATGTGTGGCATGAGATGAATCTATGGATGCGCTTACCCAAACATCCACATATCGTGACCTTCGACAAGATCATTGTGGATGAGATTGAGGGCAATTGTGTGGGTTTTACAACTGAATATATCCCTGGGGGAACGGTCGAGGATAATAAATCTCGAACCTTTAAGCTCAAGTGGCTCACTCAGCTGATTGCTGTGATCGATGAGCTTAACCTGAATCTTGGGATCGCTCACCAAGATATCGCTCCTCGCAATCTCCTCATCGATGAGGCAGCAGATTCCATTATGATATTCGACTTTAACTTCTCAGTTCGGATTGGAGAGCCTGGCTACAGCGAGGGGCGCAATGATATCAAGGGAGTATTTTTCTCCATCTATGAGATCATCACTCGCGACGAAACACTACGTGCCGTTCGACACGAGGAGCAAAACGTCTTGGAGATTGAACAGAAGGAATGGGTTCAGCACCCAGATGTCCAACTCGACCACCCAGTCTCGGCATTTCGGAAACTCCTTGGAGAGTGGTCTGAAAAGCGTCGCAGAGGCAAACAGATCACTAGCTACAAAGAGGCGCCTAATTTCATCGACTGGCCTGATACTCCCCAACCGCCACCATCCGAAATGGTCGTATACTACGACGGTAAGCCTGCTACTAAGCTGGTAATGCTCTGGAGTACGGAGAGAAAAAGGTTATTAGAACAAGACAAGACATTTCTAAACTGGCAACGCGCTCCGCAGAGCAAACTTAAACCTGGGGATAGGATTCTGGAGACCGGCGAGTTTCTTACGCAGGCCTGATATTTTGTGTTCATTTATTTCAAGCCAGCGCTGAACAACCCATAAATAAAGTATGTTGATTGCCAAATGTCCTAGAATGGCGGGCGACTTTATTACATGTAACTACTCCTGACCTGTTCCCTACGTGACATTCGCTGCCTCTTCTCAGGCTGCGAAGCAAAATGATGTGAATTCCTCGTGACCTCGAACCGAATATATGTCAAATGAATTCTCACTGGATCGGCTCAGCTTTGTGATGGAAGCAATAGAGGATGAGTTGTCGTGGGAGGTCTACTGGTTCGTGGCAACTTGGGTGCTTCCCAAAGCATACCGAATCATCCCCGTAGCATGACCTCATAGTCAACTAATATACTGCATGACAGAACTTAAAAGAGTCAAACCGGAACGTTACCGACTTTTTGGTCATGTTATTCGGAAATTACCCCGCATGGAAACTTCCGATGCCTTGGTAAGTGTCGTTGACCTTGCGAAACCACCAAACAGGTATCACGCGGGGTAGAATGTTGTTAAAAGCAGTAGATCGACCACTGATCTGAGATGTATTCCCCTGCATCAGATAAGAATTGTGACGTCTGATGAGCATACGCAATGATTCTGGATCTCTTGCTTCAGCACCCATGGGCGTATCTGACAGCTGCGCTCGTCGGACTTCTCACGACAAAGCTCCTCGTCAACAAGTACGGTAATGGCCTGAACGGAATCCCCGGACCAGCTTTGGCCTCTTTCACTGACCTCTGGCGTTTTCTCGATGTTTATCGAAGGCGACCAGAGGTGACGCAAATTGCTCTACATGAAAAATACGGCAGTGTCGTGAGACTCGGTCCCAACACGGTATCAATCGCGGATCCGGCTGCTATTCAGACAATCTACGCTCACAACTCGGGATATACCAAGTCCGATTTCTAGTGAGTCACCGGAGAAATCATTGAATTATCGAGGCTGACAAGTGGTAGCCCGGTTCAGCAGACCATCAACAAGAGTGGCAAGAGACTCGTCACCCTCTTCACCTCACAAGATGAAAAGTTCCATTCGCAGCTTCGAAGATCCGTATCAAATGCTTATGCCATGAGTACCCTCGTTCAGTTCGAGCCATTCGTCGACTCTACCACCACTGAGTTCTTCAAACAGCTTGACCAGCGATATGCCAACCAGAACGACATCCTTGACTTTGGAACATGGCTACAGTATTATGCCTTCGATGTCATTGGAGAGCTGACGTACTCGAAGAGACTAGGCTTCGTGGACCATGGAAAAGACGTGGATGATATCATTGGAAATCTTGAATGGTTGCTCAACTATGCAGCACCTGTATGTATACCAATAACTTTGACTGGGTGTACTAATCTGATGCCATGTAGGTCGGACAACTGCCAATTCTCGACAGCCTACTCCTCAAGAACCCGTTAAGGCTACAGCTTACAAAATGGGGCTTCACAAACTCATCCTCCCCCGTCGCAATATTCGCGCGCAACCGAATGCTCGCCCGCGTTGATCCCGAGAAGCTAGACGACATGAAGTTCGACCAAGACAACGGCCGACGAGACTTTCTCTCGCGCTTCCTCGAAGCCAATCAAAAAGACCCAGAGTTCATGAATAACGATCGAGTGCTCGCGCTGACGGTGGCGAATATGTTTGCGGGCTCTGATACCACGGCGATTACTTTTCGAGCCATCTTTTATTATCTGATGAAGAACCCGGATGACATGAAGAGTTTGATGGCTGAGCTGGCGGAAGAAGAAAAAGCCGGCCGATTTGCCCGTGAAGATGGTCTTGTCAGTTGGAACGAAGTCCGAGACCTCCCTTTCCTCAACGCTGTGGTCAAAGAAGCTCTTCGATGCCATCCCGCTGCAGGTCTCATGCTCGAGCGTATCGTCCCCGCACGAGGTCTTGAAGTTGACGGTCATCATGTCCCAGGTGGTACCATTGTTGGAGTAAACGCTTGGGTTCTGCATCGAAACAAGGATATCTTTGGTCATGACGCAGATCGATGGAGACCCTCACGGTGGATTGAAGCCTCGACGGAGCAGAAGAGACGAATGGAGAACTATATGTTTGCCTTTGGTGCGGGTTCGAGGACTTGCATTGGGAAGAATATTAGCTTGCTGGAGATGTACAAGATGGTGCCGGCTCTATTGAGGCGATACGAGGTAAGTTTCAGTGTCGATTGAAGTGCCCTTTGCTGATACGCTTGACCTAGCTTGAGTTTCCTTCGGCGGATAACATATGGCATTTAAACAATGGTAAGCTTTTTCCGAAATAGACTTCCCTTTGTGTTTGCAAGAATAACCTTGTAATGTCCTTTTTTGATACTGACCTGTAACAGCATGGTTCGTGAAACAGAGCAACTTTAATGTTCGGCTTAGGCGGAAGCACAAAGTATCGTTTCTTCCAGATGAGAGACAAGATTGAGCTACTACAGAAGTAAGAGGTCAGCTAATTGGTAGCATGAAGTATATAAATATCCGTGCGAGACGTACAGAGTACGCCTACCTTTAATGTCTCACAGTGATTGTTTATGGCCACAAAGTTCAGCTTGACCCGGAGCAGACATTCCGGCACACGATAAGATAAGAGATGCCTCCTTGAGCCTTTCTGATTCGCTTCCCATCTCCACGCTTCTCCACATTCCCTCATTCAGTGAGTACCTGCGCCAGAAGCAATGTCACCATCCAAGAGCCGCGCTGAGCGAGTTGATACCGACGTCTTACTGGCCATCAAGCCTGAGCACCTGGCAAATATCATCAGCCGAGAAAAGAACCATGAGTATCGCAAGTACTGTCTGAAGGACGGTGTCTCGCGCCTCTGGCTCTACGAGACTGGCAGTGGAGGCGGCCGCTCATCAATCACGTATGTTTAGCACTTCAATACCTACTATTTGCGAGGCGGAAATATGACTAACTGTTTCACAGACACATCGCAGTGATCCCTCCAAGTACCCGCCATGAACCGGGCTCTGTGCCGACCGAGCCTTTTGGCATCGGCAACGAAGACTTCAACGCTGGACTCAAGGAGTCCAAGTACGAGTATCCGATCCTGGAGCTCTACGAACTTGTAAATCCAGTCACGCTCAACGAAATGAAGACACGATGGGGTATGGGTGGTGCGCCTATGGGATGGCAGTACGTGACATCGGATCTCTGGGAGGGTAGATGGAGCGAGGACGAGGGGAGGCCTGAGAAGGTGAAGAAATTGTTTTAAAAGATATCCTCGGTTGCTGGGCGTTTGGTGTTGGTACCATAAAGTTCAATGATAGCTTTGCACTCTGGGAATTTCAACACTCATTCTATCCAATTGTTCTGCCTCAGCCATGCCTCGCACATAACCGGCCACTTTGATACCGGCAACTCCTTGGGGCTATCCAATGCAAACCCGTGAGGCGCGTCAGCAAAAATATGTAACTCGACCGGTGCCCCGCCCTTTGAAAAGCCCTCTGCTAAGCGATATGCATTAACGACAGGTACAACTGGATCATTGTTGGAGTACACGATGAATGCTGGCGGCGCAGGGGACCGGAGCTGAACATCCGGTTGTACAACATCGTATAGTTCTTGTTTTTCTTTCGGCGGCAGAGGAGGTTTGTTCTCAATAATTGTACGGCCAGCTGCATTGGTCGAAATGGGTCCGTAACCCAATATGGCGAACTCGATATGAGGCATTTCGGGATCTGGCGATTTCCAGACTTGAGGATACTCTGCCAGAAGAGCAGCGCCGAGATGACCGCCAGAGGAGAGGCCGCAGATGCTGATACCCTTTGGCGCAAGTCCACTCCCAAATATTATCTTTAAGGCTCTTCTTCCATCATCCAACGGCGCTTGCGCACCAGTCTCACTATTCGGGAAGCGATGCACCAGGACGAACGCGTAGAAGCCAAGACTGTTGAGCCATTTTGCGACGGCGACGCCTTCGCGACCAACCATGAGTTGGATGTATCCTCCACCTCCAAGAATAAGAATACCGCGGCCATTGGGCTTCGAAGGGCGATAGCCGAATAAGAATGCGCGATGGACCTTGGTCACGACGACGTTGTCGCCAGGGGTGTCGAGATCGAATGCTCCTTCGAGGGAGTCAGCGCCCCATAAAGGCCAGGATTGATCCGAGTCGAGCATTGTGAGTTGACGATAGTCTCCTGGTATCAAGGCAACTGAAGTTAAGGTCCTCAAAAGGAATTGGTAACGGCAAGATATGATGTAGGTCGTGGGATTACGTGTGGAGTTGGTAGATTTGGCCTCGCGGGAACATCCAACCGAGATGCCGAACATTGGGGGTCGGGTCGGGGCTGTGGACAATACCGCGCTCTGCTCTCTACAGTACAATTCTAGGTACGCTCGGCATTTTAGTCATTTGCCTCACTTTCCGACGTTAGTCTCAATATGCTGGGATTACTTGGTATACTTTGTAGGCCTGCCTATTATACTACAGACACCAATTCTCTCATCTCCATTCCTCAATCCTCTTAGCTTGTAGTCGCATCAAAAGCAAGGAACGTCGAAGCTTTTCCAGCTTCATCCTTGTCCTGCGAAATATTGTTCTGCAATTTCGTATTCTCCTCTGCCAACTTATCAGCAACATCCTCGCCCTGCGCTTGTTGAGCCTCAAGCTTGAGAATAGTAGCAGTCAACTTCAAGACCTTGTTCTTGATCTTTCCGCGCTGCAAAACCGTTAGCATTACTTATCTATTCACCTTCTGTGGAGCGGCTTACCTGAAGAGCATCTGCTGCTTCGCCGGAAGCTGCGTCGATAGCAGGGTTGAAGGCCTCATCCTCCGCATCATTCGCGATCTGGTTGACACTGTTGAGGAAGTCCAAGTCAGACTTCTCGACCGTTGATAGGTCAGTTGGCAGACCGCCAAGCTTTTGCAGAGCTTCTTGCTGGGCGTTGCCTGCGGTGCCGCCGCTGATGGAGAGATCGTCGTATGTTGTCTGGCTGAATACAGCGCGCTTGCTGATGGGGCTGGCGATGGCAGTGGCAGCGAAGCCAAGAAGGAACGAGGTGAACTTCATGTCTACGTTTGAGATATGATGCACGGAAGAGGACGGAAGTTGAATGAGATGGAGGGTGTGAGTGCAAGAAAACAGGCCAGCTGTAAGAAGTGAAAGTGAATTGAGTTTGTAATATTATGGCTGATGTTGGAATAAGTGGCTGTGTTGCCGAGTCTTTGTATGCAACAGAAACACCGTAGAAGACGTTCTAATTGGCGCTAAATAAGAATGGGACGTTTCCCACGGAGTATCTTCTCGCTTCATTTTCAGGACGAAGCTATTCTGGGGTGTAAGCGCCGTAGTAAAACAATGTATCCTCGATGGTGATCATACTCGCGCTGCCGAGGAGCAGAATTGAAGACCGGATGAGCAGTGATCCGTAGGCATCCTAGTTCGTATTTGCAATAGTTTATCGGTTGGCGGAAACGTCAAATGTCAGATCTTGGCCAATGTCGCAATTCATCCTTGGCGTCGCTCCATGTTGGTGAGGAGGCCAGGGGCATCCCCAAGTGTCGCGCATGGTTTCATCGTGCCTCAGATCGCAATTGAGACAACCCACTGCGTCAGGTTCGCTCTGTGAGTTCATCTCAAGTCTTAAAAGAGTTTGAAGTCTAAAAATGTCCTTTAAATCATTATATATATTGAGATGAGCCAGATCTTACGGAGTGAGCCACTGGTCTTGCTATTAGACTTGCCTTTCAGCTGTACACGTTCGGTCACCTCAATTAAGGTCTAAAAAACATATGTCAGATTGCAAATTAAGTCTCAAAATACAATCTGTTGAAGCTGCGTATTTTGATATAGTTAAAATTTGGAAGTGGAAGATCGTCTTGTTGCCTTGTTTGCCATTGCGGGAGAAGTTCGAAGGATGCATGATCTGCTACAAGGAGACTGAAAAGCAAAATTGAGAATAGCAAGACAATTACTCTACTAATACGTAAACATACTCTCTTTCCAAGAAATGCGGTATGAATTGTCGGAGCTTCCAGCATCAGCGCGGGCTGGCGATCGGATTTGCGGACGTCTTTTACACAGAAATCCGTTGACGCGTGGCTCGGGCTTACGCTCAATCAGCGCAACGCATCCTTCCACTCCACTCCATGTATGTAAGACGCTACAAACAAGCTTAAAACCTTGTATAATCAGTTTTTAGGATTAATTTTCATTGGATAATATGAGTAATATCCCGATTATCGGTATTACGAGGCTGTGGCACTCAATCTACATCCACCTTGGGCTATGGTGATGATGATGAATATGCTGCGTTGCCGGAAGCCAAGGTCCGCTTTGTCTGCAGGTTGCCGTGCTGAAGGATCAATATTACCAATTGTATGGTATGTAACATGAATATAAATACTTGAGGATCCTAAAGCTTGAAGACTTCTGCAAACCAGAAGACGATAACATTGATAACCCGACACTATGAAACTCGCACCTTGGAGCATTCTTGCTGGTCTAGCGACTGCACAGCCAACCAATCCTTCAGATCAATATGAGTACATCATCATTGGATCAGGGCCCGGCGGAGGGACTTTGGCGTGAGTATTTGCCCTCCGATCAAGCCTTGCTAACAATTCTTTCAGTGCGAACCTCGCGCGTTCCGGTCATTCAGTGTTTCTAATAGAGGCTGGTGGCGATCAAGGCAACACGCCCTTGCAACGAATTCCAGCTATGTAAGTGCACAAAGACTTTTCGACAGCTACAAGAACTCATAATCTCTAGGGCGGATCAAGTTGCTGAGCATCCCAGCATGTCATGGTCCTTCTATGTGAACCATTACCAAAACGAAACTCAAGCTAGAAGAGACTCCAAGTACGCCTATAGACTATCTAACGGCACTCTATGGTCTGGCCTTGACCCCCCTGAGGATTCCGAGCCGTAAGAGCATCCTTTGCTGTTGAATGGACCGTTCTAACCTCATAGACTCGGCATACTCTACCCTCGAGGAGCGACGCTTGGTGGCTCATCTCAGCTTAATGCTATGAACTTTGCTCTGCCGCCTGACAATGATTGGGATGCTATAGCTGAGCTTACTGGCGATGAGTCATGGAGGTCTGACAAGATGAGAGAGCTGTTCATCGATATTGAGAACTGCACTTATGCTCCAGAGGGGACTCCTGGTCATGGCTTTGATGGGTTCATCCAGGTACGTATTTGGTCACAAGGGCTATGATTTACTGACAAGCCTTCAGAGCAACCGAAACAACATCTCGTACATTACTGATCGTCCTGGCGTCGTACAATCTCTGAAGCGTGCTTTTGAGCAAACTGAAGGGATTCAAGTCGACGATGCCGCCGAAGTTGGTCGACTAATGCAACGAGATATCAACCGCCCGGACAAAGACCGGTATTCGCCTGGGATCTACCAGATTCCTCTCCACATAGACAGTCTCCGACAGCGAAATGGTGCATGGCGATATCTACACGAGACAATGACTGCTAAAACGGCAAATGGATCGGCTCGGTATCCTTTGACTGTCAGTACCCATTCTCTGGCTACCCGCGTGCTGTTTCAAGACGGTCGGGATGGTAAACCACAGGCGTATGGGGTCGAGTATCTCAAGGGCGAAGGGTTGTACTCTGCCGACAAACGCTACGATGAGTCCGAGTCCGGTCGCTTGATCAACGTGACTGCATCAAGAGAAGTCATCGTAGCAGGCGGTGCTTTCAACACGCCTCAGATACTCAAGCTTAGTGGTATCGGCCCTCGAGAGGAGCTCGAGAATCTTGACATCCCGGTCATCGTGGATCTCCCCGCAGTGGTGAGTCTTTTATCTGAGGGTTTTGGAAAACAGCTGACAAGGATAGGGCAAATATCTACAAGACAACTACGAAGGCGGAGTGACCGTTGAAGCCTCTACACCTTGGGAGAACAATCCCTTCGAGAACTGCCCCTTCACACTGCAGGCCAACGACACATGCTACCAAGAATGGAACCAATCTCATATCGGGGCTTACGGCGAAGGCGCAGCTCCGATTTCACTTCTCTACAGATCCAGCGTCAGCGAAACGAACGACACAGACTTATACCTCTTTGGAGCAGCTGGTGCCGTGTTCCGTGGATACTTCCCCGGGTATTCTACCTGGCAGGCCCCTCCAACCTCATGGTTCTGGTCCATTGTCAAAATGCAGACAGGTAACCAGGCCGGAACAATCACTCTCCGCTCGAAAGACCCTAGGCAAGCTCCAGAGATCAACTTTAACTATTTCGCCGAGAAGGGAGATCGGGATCTTCAGGCTATCCAGGAAGGTGTTGAGCATACCATGCGTATCTTCAACGCTACCGGTGAGCCTTACGCCCCATTCAAGGTTGTTGAGCCTCGGCCTGGTGTGAGTATTCGACAGGGCATCATGGATGATGCTTTTAGTCATCATGCAACTTCTTCTTGTCGCATGGGACCCGTGGGTGATAAGAACTACTGTGTTGACTCGGAGTTCAAGGTCAATGGCGTCGATGGACTTCGAGTTGTGGATGCTTCGATCTTCCCACGAACACCGGGAGGGTTCCCTGCTGCGCCGACGTTTGTGATCAGTCAGAAGGCCTTTGGAGCGATTATGGGAAGTATCGGGGGATAGTATGTGGACGAGTGATTGAGCTGAGAGTGCCTGGCTAAGATGAACATCTTTGAGGCACATGCATCTTTGGAGAGGCCAAGTGGTATGTGAGGGAAACTCTATCGTGTACTATATATCTATGGAGCCATAGTCAAGTTCTTCCCATCATGCAGTTCTCATTCATCCGATCAGTACTTCTTGAACAGCTTCTGGTACTTCGAAAGTGTCTTCTTATCTCCCTTCCAAACACTCTTGGCATCATCCACCGCATCGATATGCTCGCCGATGTATGTAGCGACCATGCCATTTCCATGAGCTGACTTGTCAATAAAGACATGCTCATCCGGTTCAACGACGTTGATATAGTATGGGTGGGAGAGCATATCAATCAAGACATCGGATGACTCGTAAAGGAACATGGCAATCCCATCAAAGTTCACAAGCTGATTGGATACTGGCTGAGTTGCGCCAGCATCAGTAGGAACAATCTTTCCCGCGACTCGTACCTAAGATGACAGAATGAGACACGAGTCAGTATTGATTCACTATTTGAGTGTAATGATGTGAATATATACCTGTTGGTATCGAGCGATACCGAAGTGCGTGGCCAGAGGGATCACCTTCGGAGCGTGCTGGGTATCCCAGTACTGCCAGAATTCGTCGAGTGTCATATTGGGATTACGTTTGACGTAGGTAACCATTTGGAGAAGGCCGGTGTTTGATGGAGGGCCTTTAGCTGATGCATAGGCATTGCCAGAGAGGGCAGCGGCAATAAACAAAAGAGAAGCGAGTTGGTTCATGTTGGGCACGCTGGTTGAGTGAGAGAATGAAGCTGAAGGTACTGCTACGAGACATTGATACGGGTATTAGAGATATTTATTGACGAGAGTGACCAACAACGACACGTCACGAGAATGTGATAAGAAGTCGGGCTGCATGAGATCTGCCTGAGCCTTGGCATCTGATGTCAGATTCCTTCGACCAACAAGATCTGGAAGCAGGTATTGATAAGGTCACTAACCGGTATTCTCATCTCAAGCCCGCCCCTGTAGGATACAAAGTCTACAGCCCCTGCATAGACTTCTATTGACCTTTCGAAGCGTCAGATATGCAGATATGTCTCACCTAACTCGTCGAGTTGGCCTTGTGAGCCCCAGCTGCAATTATCCATTCCGTTGAAGACTTGTCTTCCGCATTCCTACACCAGGCATCCGCTCAACAAAGATTTACCAGGACGGAGTAAATAAACTGTGAATTCTGTCAGCTCATTGAGTTGGTCAAACGGATCTGCCCGGATCCCCTTGCCAAGACATGGCTGACGACCCTCCAATGGGAGACGCTATGGGCTCCTATTGACACCCATTTCGGGACATATCACCTGGACAAACACTTGAGACATACGAGCGATGAGGCTTGCACTAGAACAATTACCATCGACGATCTTGATATCTCCGACAGTAGTAGTATGTACATCGGGTGCTTCTGGCTGAAGCCCCGAGGGACTGCAGCTGGTGCGGCTCTCAGCTACAGGACAGACGCAAAAGCGACAGCACAATGGCCAAGGCGACCAATGTCTGTTGGCTCCACAGCCCTCGTCCTTTGCACCTGTTTTTTCACAGTGGAGTTTCTCACCCACTAGCTCAGCAAACTCACAAGATGAGGATTTCGGACTTTGGCTCAATAGCCATGAACCAACAAACACGAAACGCATTGATCAATTGAGCCATCCCTTCATATAACACCAAGACACTTCTTTTCCGTAGGAATCAATAGAGCATATCTGAAATGTCTTCTTATCCAGTTACCGACGGTGTGATCACGTTTCTGCCACCACCGGAAGGATACGTCGTTAACTTTGACAACCCTCAGCGGCAGGAGGCACTCAAACATTTTCTGATCTTCGGCATCCTGGGGTCTCTAGCCATTTTGTGTCTTTTGCAAAGACTATATGTAAAGTATTACATAACACGCGGATTAAAGATTGACGATGGTATGTAACAAACCAATCTTAAAGGACTGCGGCTGACTTGGCATGTAGCTTTGATCACACTGGCATGGGTATGACATCAAATGAAAAAGGAGAATTTATGCAAGACTGACATTATCTTCTAAAGATGTTTTCCATCGTCATGCAGTCGGCTCAGATATGTGAGTACACTTCATTGGCTTAGGTCTCTGCTAAAACCTCAAGGGTCAATATCTATCGGAGGCCTGTGCCATCATACCTGGGAAATGCCCATCGACGTCTTCGAGAAGCACATGCTGGTATAATCTCCACCTTAATGCTACGCCAATTTTCTTACGTCTCATAGAGTTCTTCCATTGCGGCTCCAGCCTTCATCATATGCAACGGTCTCACAAAAAGTTCGCTCCTGACTTTCTACCTTCAAGTGTCGCCGCAGAAATGGTTCAGAAGAGCGATCTTTGTGACTATCACCTTCGTTATTTTATACACCATCATCATCGCCAGTCTGCTACTCTTCGGGTGCCAACCGAGAGAGACAGCATGGGACCCTTACTTGTTCGCTACCGGAAAGTGTATCGACTATGCTGTCATGTACATCATCATCGCTGTCGCCAATATCATCTCAGACATCATTCTCTTCGCCATTCCCATGCCAATGATTGTCCGGTTGAAGATGCCGCTGGGACAAAAGATTGGCTTGGGCATCATGCTCGGAATTGCAACAATGTAAGCTGAATGGCCAAGAGCGGCATCGGCTACTAACAACAACCAGAACTGTCACGACATCCATCATCCGCATGATCTATCTCCCCTCCCTCTTGGGAGCATTAGACATCCCATGGATCGCAGCCCCAGCAAACGTCTGGTCCTTCGTCGAAGTCAATCTCTTCATCATATGCGGCTGCATGCCGACATTCCGCAAGTTCTTCAAGCGCTTCGCGCCGAAATGGATGGGCTCTTCAAGCGACTCGAGCAGTTCAGAGCCACCTTCTGATGATTCGCTGCATAAAGTACAGAGGAAGAAGCATACAGGGTACACGCAGTTCGACACATGTGGCTCTTTGGAACTTACGACGTATCCCGACACCGTGAGCCGAACAACGCAAGTTACGACTGGGAGTATGACCAGTGGAGTGATGGGAAGCGCATTAGATAATGCAAGCGAAGAAGCGATATTGCAGCAAAGCAAGATTGTGTGCACAAAAACATATAAGGTCTCACATGGCGAATAGGAACCAATAGGACAAACTTAGCTGAATACCCTTTTTACAAGCAAATGCTTCCTAGGGTATGTATGCAGTGCTCCGAGTTCGCAACGTTGCTGTGATGGTCGTGTTGCACAAACTCCCAAATCAGAGAGCAAATACGTCGATCATTTCACCGATGCCGATCGGCTACGTCAACGCGACTGTCAAAGCAAGGGCGCATTCTGAGCTTATATCCGTCCAAAAGCCAACCTTTGATACTCAGCCCTTCCAACTAACCGCAATTGTTCATTCTAAACTTGACTACTCAATATCGAACAATTTGATTGCGAAATGTCGACTTCCTTGGAGACCGCTTATGCCATGGAGTCGCAGCAGGAACAGCGGTGCGGTCCTGATAGTCCGCCTGACACTGAACGCCAACAAGATGTTTCTCAGTCACCGACAGATTCACTCCCGCCTACAGACCGTGGCAAAGATGCGTATCTAGCTTTGATGTGCTGTACAATGGCACAGCTCCCGATCTGGGGTACCCAAACCTCCTCACCATCATGCTTCAGCACTGACAAATCCCCAGGCTACTCGGTCTCCTTCGGCATCTTCCAAGAATACTACAGCCGACCCGGAAGTCCCATCAGCACAGCATCATCCGGAACAATCGCCACCATCGGAGCACTCCAGCAAGGTGTCATGTATCTCATGATGCCGTTTGCCTTCCTCATCCTCACGCGGTATCCGCGGCTGCGTCACCTCTGCGGGCCGCTTGGTCTTGCTGTGACGGTCGCTAGTCTCACTGCGTCTGCGTTTGTCAAGACTATCGGGGGGCTTATTGCTACACAGGGGGCGCTGTACTCTATTGGTTGTGGACTGCTGTTTTGTCCGATTTCGCATTATATGAATGAATGGTTTGTTGAGAGGAAGGGGATGGCGCTGGGGGTTATGTGGGCTGGCAAGTCGGGGACAGGTACGACTTGAAGTTCTTAGTCCCAGCATCTCATACTGACTATTCGGGTTAGGAATTGCAATGCCGTTTGTCTTTGATGCTCTACTACGCCGGATCGGTCTCAAGGCTACTCTCCTGGCCTGGGCTGGTGCATCAGCTGCAATGACTCTCCCAACTCTGGTGTTTATCAAACCACGAATCCCACTGCACACTCAGGCTCAGGTTCAACCACTGTCCTTCCGCTTCCTCCGCCATACATCTTTCTGGATGATGCAAGCTGGCGTGATCATTCAATCACTCGGATATCTCATGCCGAGCACATACCTGGCCAGCTACGCTTCAACAATTGGTCTACCAAGCATCACTGGTCCTATCCTGCTTGCGTTGTTCTCTGTAGCATCCGTCCCCGGAGGTATTGTGCACGGCATGCTCGGAGACAAATTCTCAGCAACAAGGGCCGTAACAATCGCATCAATTGGAAGTGCCCTGCCGATCTGGCTTCTGTGGGGTCTATCGCTCGACCTTGCAAACCTGGTAGTGTTTGTCATCGTCTATGGCTTCTTCGCCGGCGGGTTCAGCTCAACGTGGTCCAACATGTCAACCGACATCCAAAAAGAAGACTCTGCTGCTGATTCAGCTCTCATTTTCGGTATGCTCATGGGCGGACGAGGTATCGGGTTTGTTACCGCCGGGCCATTGAGCGGCGCCTTGCTACAGGCAAAAGCACACCTGTCAAACGAAGCACTCGGTTACGCGACGCAATACGGGCCCATGATCATCTGTACAGGTGTCACTGCTGTGTTTGGTGCTTGGGCGCCTATGTGGAAGGGTATGCGAGTTGCTCTAGGATCATGCAAAGGTCGCTGAAGTTTTCATGGGCAATGTTGCATCGGGGCGATAAAGATAATTGGGTCAACTGCGTACCTCGGTCGATAAAACATCAAAATCACCCTGATTGATAACAAGGTTCGTCTCAATGAGGGGAAAACGTAGGCTTAGCCGGACTTAGGCTCGGCTTTAGTGTAATCTTCATACTTGATGTCATAGCCGACTCGGTAAATGGGTCGGTAAAGAAGCACGCCCTCGGTGTCAGCACTTAAAAGGGAACCCGACGACACCCAATATAATAGGCAGCTGAAAGAATGCGTGTGCGTAGTTATCACTAAACTCCAAACTCCATTATCTCCTGTGCAGTAGGCGTCATTGAAGCTCGGAAGTGACTGTTCGCCGACCAGCCTATGCCCCGCTATCTTTAATTATTAATACCAACGCTCCAATTACAGACGTTGGCCTGTTCGAGGCTGGGGATAGTTCCAAGCATTGGGTCCTCTGATTGGCTTGACAATGCGAACTGCTACGCTAAACTGTCGTCAGTTGTTTGCGTGGAGCCATCATGGTTGTATCAACCATCTCAATACCCCTCACTTCGCTTGCATCATCCCGAATGACATCAATTCCATTTATATAAGAAAAAAGCCCCTCCTTCTACCGTCAAACCTTCATCTCCATCCCTTCTCTACCAAACCAATCGCCAGAATGCCTGTTGAAACCGCCTACGACCCCAAGGACATGCTGTTCCGCCACCTGGGACCTACGGGTCTCAAGGTCAGTGTCTTCAGTCTCGGTGGCTGGTTGACATACGGCGGTACGCAAAAGGGCGATATCGTGAAGCAGATTCTTCAAAAGGCCTGGGATCATGGTGTCAACACTTTTGATACCGCCGAGGTTTACGCCAATGGTGAATCTGAGGTTGAGATGGGTCGTGCCCTCAAGGAGCTCGGCTGGCCTCGTGATGAGTAAATACCCCAAGCCCGCAAACCTGACTCGTACTGACTCGTCTAGATACGTCCTCACCACAAAGGTCTTCTTCGGTACTGGTCGCAAGGAGCCCAACACCCGTGGTCTCAGCCGCAAGCACGTCGTCGAGGGTCTCAAGAGCTCTCTCAAGCGTCTTGAGCAGCCATACGTCGACGTTGTCTTTGCTCACCGTCCTGACTACGCCACTCCCATGAGGGAGATTGTTGAGGGATTTACTCAGGTCATTCGCAACCTGAACCTTGCTTACTACTGGGGTACTTCTGAGTGGACCGCTGCTCAGATTACCGAGGCCACTCACATTGCTGAGCGCTACAACCTCATTGCTCCTGGTAAGTCTCTTGACGATTGGAGATTGTGGCATGTACTAATAGTGGCGTAGTCGTTGAGCAGCCTCAGTACAACGCTTTCCACCGTGAGCGCTTCGAGGTCGAGTACGCTCCCCTCTTCAAGCAGTTCGAGTACGGCACCACAATCTGGTCCCCTCTCGCCTCCGGTCTCTTGACCGGCAAGTACAACAACGGCATTCCCGAGGACTCACGATTCGCCACCAACAAGGCCTTCTTCGAGAACACCGTCAACGAGCTTCAGAGCGAAGCCGGCAAGGCCAAGATCGAAAAGGTCAAGAAGCTCTCCGAGGTTGCTGAGCGTCTCGGCGGAAACGTCGCCCAGCTGTCTCTCGCCTGGGCCCTCAAGAACCCCAACGTCAGCACTGTCATTCTTGGTGCTACAAAGGTTGAGCAGCTTGAGGACAACTTCAAGGCGCTTGAGATTTACAAGAAGATCGATGATACGGTTTTGGAGGAGATTGAGAAGATTCTCGATAACAAGCCCAAGCCTGCTCCTACTTTCAACCGTGAGAGGTAAATAAAAGTTTTGGTACGGTCTAGATATGAATAATAGATCAATAATGACTCAATATGAGACTTGAGCTTGGGGCGATGAGTGACGTGATTGAAGAGAATGTTTATCTTTGGAGCCACAATAACTCTTATCGCTCGTGACTGATTGGACAGGGTCAGCTTCATGGTCATCAGTCGATCATGTTGCGAGAATGTTCGAACTACTGCTCCAGGAGCTGTTGAGATCCATCATCAGGGAGTCACGTCCAGCTCCTGAGTGGGATCATGTCAAGAAGGAGTACGGAGATGCTCGGAGGTGCTGTCCCTGGGATTCATTGTTTGAGGTGCTGGAAAGTCATACGTATTAAACCCAACTAGCTCCATTCAAAGCAAATGTAACAAGACGCCCGTAGCAACATTGGAAATATTTCCAACTACATCCCAGAAATTGGTGTTGCTCGTATTCCTCGTCTGCTCCAGCTCCCTGATCCTCGCCTCCATCCTCCGCTTCTCCACGCCATGCGCTGCAACCTGCGCGGTACTCGCGTCCCTGATCTGCCGATTCAGCCTCTCGACCTCGCCCCTCCACTTCCCCGCCTCATCCATCGCACCTCTCTGCCTCTCCTCGATCTTCCTAATCGTCTCATCATACTCCGCCTTATCCTCCGCTCGCGCTTCGTCCATCTCGAGCTTTAGAGCGCTGACCATGCGGTTCGATTCTGCCATAGCAGCTTGAAATCGCTCGTTGGCATCTGCGCGCTCGGTACTTAGTCGGGCTTCCAGGTCTTGGATCTTGGCTTCTCTTGCCTTGCGTTCGCGCTCTAGACGGACGAGTTGGTCGTTGAAGGCCTGCTCCATGCGGCGTTGCTGTTCGCGGCGATCGGCGTGGAGAGCTGCCTGCTCGCTTTCGAGGCGGCGCATGAATTGCTGTTTTTCTTGCTCAAGCTTGTCGAGCATTTTCTCAAGTTGCACGTCGCGGTCTTTGATGGCTTGTTCTTTTTCCTCACGGATGGAGTCGAGCTGGGCTTGGTGTTGTTCTCGTAGCTTGTTGAGTTCCTCGTTGAGAGCTTCACCTGCCGTTGTTTGATCGACACCAAGACCTTGCTCTACGATCTCTTCTTGGATCTGCAGAGTCACAGCAGGGAGGTCAACCAGCTCGTTGACAATCTCAAGGGCAGATTCTCTAGTATTCTGGAATCGTCGAATTCTTGAGCCCTTGTTGCTCATATACCCCCACCACTCAGGAGTTGAGATCAGTTCATGCTCTCTGACAACTCCCTTTGACTCATCCTGCAGCTCATCCCAGAAGGTAGTTGCGAGGATGACATTCTCGAAAGCACCATCACCACAAAGATTGCGGAACATAGTGAGATTCCGCATGATGGCGTTGGTCATCCTCTCATCTTTGATGCGGTGAAGGTAAATGATCCCACTGAGCTTGACATTGTTCATGTACGAGGAGCTGAGGGCTTGAGCGACATCAGCAAGAATGTCAGCATCGCCTCGGTACGTGTCATCGAAACCGGGCGTGTCGAAGAAGACAAACTGCCGGCCTCGGATGAGACACTCGTAGGCTTCCGTCTTTTGTGTACCTGTTGGTGATTAATATTCGTCGATGATAGACAAGCAGTGTTGACTTACAGGATCCAAGTGAATGCCCGACTTGAGGACCATCTTCGTCGTCTCTACCAGTCAAGAGCCGAAGGAAATTACTCTTACCCGAGCCAGTCACGCCCATAACTGCAATCAACAGTACGGGCGGGGGACTCTCAGACTCATCGCTCACCGAGGTATCAGTTCCCACCGACGGAGCTTCTGGCAAAGGCTGCGCAACTTTAGTCATGATGAAATCTACAGGGATCTCAATAACACTAATTTACAGCTTCAAGTCTGGACTTAAGAATAAAATAATGCCTCTTGATAAATACAACAAGGCAGACTAGACACAATCATTTTATGCCGACATATCCGGCCCGGTAACACCCAAAAATCAAGCTTAACATGGCATGAGGGGCATTTCACACTCTATTCGTCAAGGATAAGCACTAACTTTACAAAACGACCGTTCGATTTCAACCTAGACGCTACTGCAAACGACAGCAAAACCTGCATTTCAAGCTGAACACCCAAAAAGCGATATCAATCACTAGTCCCGCGCCACCATCCACTAATACCCTGCATCCTCCCAATTGGACACCCAAACCTGCGCAAGCGACCAGACAATGCCTCTCCCGCGACTCTCAGATTCCACTGGCTCCGAAACAATGCGCGGGCGCACTACCACACAAATCGGGCGACCGTCGAACCGCTTATCACCTCCCAAGAGACCGACTGTTGGATGCGCCTCCATGTCGCCAAACATGCTCTGGAACCGATGGAGGGTGGCATCGCCCAGCGCCTCGATGCGGATATTGGTTCTTAGCTTCCACAGTCTTAGCGCAAGGCTGCATGTGGTCTCGAAAAGCTTGGTGAGCTGCGCCAGGCTTTCTCTGTCGAGGGGCTCGATGAGGGGCTCGTAGGTCTTTGCGAAGACCTCGGCACATGATTGTAGTGCTTGCCTGCGCGGGGGGAATGCCTGCTCCAGGTATTGACAAGTCTGGATTCTCCACGTCACTGTGGCTTCTGCGGTGGCGCCTGAAGATTGTGTTAGTTCGCCTTGCTGCCTGGAAATTGTGAAGTGTACAAACCTCCTTGCAGGGCTGTTTTGTTTAAGCAGTGCTGACCTAGAAAGAATGGGTTGCCTAGAAACGTCTGCAAGAGAGTCTTTGTTAGTGCAGCCTGCAACATTATCGCTGTGGCTGTTTTGTGAGTCATGTCGAATCGAAGATGCTCCTCGCAATCTAGATCGTTGATGATACCTTGAGTAAGCAGCAGGTTTCTCGTCTCTCCGACGTTGGTGACCTTTGGCAAGCGATTGTCTATACACCACTCAGAGCACTTCTCAAACAGATTCTTCAGTTCAGTTCGGACCTGGTCGTCAGGAAAGTCGCTTGAGACATGGCCAGCCAGAAGTGATATAGCCCTCGAGTGCGCCTCAGTCACAACGACCTCTTGGCTATTGATATCTTGTCTCAGCGTCTTGTTCATATCCCTTTCCTCCTCAAGCTCAGTTTCGAGATCTTCCTTTGTCCGCTTGAGCTTGCGATAGTCTTCGGACAAGCGATCATAGGCGGCGTTCGATTTCCTGAGTTCCTCTCCTCGTTTGCGCCAGCGCTCATCGGAATCTTTTTTCCAGTCCTCCCATCGTTTTATGAGACGATTTTTGCTATCAAGATCCTCAATTTTTAGATTAAGCTTGATTGCCAAATCGTTGAGACGTGTGCTCAGAGATGTTTTCTCAGCTTGTAACTGGGTCACTTCCTTTTGAAGTTTCTTTTCTCTTGAAGTTTCTGATTTCTGGCTCGGATGCTTCTCACTCACTTTGTCGGAAGTTGTAGAAGCATCTGAAGAGCCGAATGGGTTCAGGGACTGGGTGATACGACCAATCACTCCAGGATTTTGCTAGAGTCTCTTAGTCTGTGTCTAGTATGAATGACATGTCACTTGAACTTACCTTCTGGTGATTATTCGACGCTTTCACGGTCTCCATGACATCAGACATGGTCGAGTCTGCTGGAGGGTGATATTTTGGCCTCTTGTCGTCGATCTTGGAGTAACTCGGCTGTTGCAAACTTAGTAAGAGAAATACGGCCTGTTCAAAACTGAATACCTCGTCATACGGTCCCTCATCCTCACTTCTTGGTTGGAGTCGGTCACCAATATCCTTCAGAGCTCCACCAGGACTATCCTCTCTAGACCGTCGCTCAGATTCTCCGCCCATTGTGATGCTGTCAAAAAGCGGTATTGATCGAATCGCGTGTTGATACGATCATCCCCGACTCAATTAACAAAAGCACTATTTATAACCCGAAATGGACGTCCCCCGCAGGAACTCAATGGTTTGGCTTCGCCTCCCCCTCCATTACCCCCCATTAAACTTAGCCTTTTCAGCCGTGATAGTGGCTGCATATGCAAGGCCGAGCCCCCGACAAAACGCCAGCATACACGGCAAAACGCCCGTGCATTTCAACCACCCCTGTAAGGCGTACTGAGATCAGCCGCAAACTTGGCGAACTGTTTAAGCCGTCGCCCTGGACCAGGTCGCCATTTGAACATGATGTAAGTCATTCCTCCAGATACCAGAGCCTCAGTCGAGTGAGCTACAGTTCTTTTCCATATCGTAGTTGAGGACATAAGCACAAATCTGTTTGACAATCATGTTGGCTGTGAGAAATAGGACGAAGCTGATCGTCGGCATTGACTACGGTACAACATATTCAGGTCTGCACACTGCAAGTCATTGACGAATTCCTGTAGCTAATCTTGTCAACACCAGGTCTCAGCTTTGCGCTCTCCAATGCCGCAGACTTCAAAGACATTCACCCGTGGACAAAATATCCCGGCTCATCAACCCACATCGCAGAACACTGCCACAAAGCTCCATCATGGGTCGCCTTCAAAGATGAGAATCCCGATCTCACTGAGAACGCGTGGGGCTATCAAATCGAGCCTGGAATGAAGACCTACGCATGGACAAAGCTCCTCCTTGATGAGCAAGCACTCGCGACAGAGTATGATGATCCCGATCTTAACAAGGCCGCTGGAAACGGTCTTATGCTATTACCGTCCGGCAGAACTGCCAAAGACGTCGTCACTGAGTATCTCAAGGGTATGCATTCTATGTATAAGAAGGCAGTCATTGAGAAGATTGGAGAGGATAAACTTGAAGATCTGCCTGTTGACTTCTGGCTAACTGTTCCTGCGACTTGGTCGGAGAGAGCAAAACTTATTACTAGGGCTGCTGCTTTGGATGCTGGCTTTGCGTCGAGACCTATTGATCGCTTGAGTCTGATTACTGAGCCAGATGCTGCTGCGCATATGGCTCTAAAGTCCAGCATTCATCATGTCGAAGACCTCATTGATGTGAGTGTCAATGGACAGGCCATTGGTGCCTAGACTAACTCAAAGATTTAGGTCGGTACAGGTGTGATGGTTTGTGATCTTGGTGGCGGCACTGTCGTATGTCTCTTCTTTACATGGCATTCAATTCTCTAACAGACCCAGGATATCACGACATCAGAAGTCGTCAGGAAATCGCCATCTCTAAAGCTGAGGGAGATAGCTATTGGAGCAGGTAAGATATTCTTCATCAGCACATGGAACGATGATACTCATATTCTCAGGTGGCAAATGCGGTGGCACATTCGTAGACCGCAATCTCTACAAACTCCTCTCTAAACGCTTCGGAACTGCATTCACCAACCTTGGTCCGCAGCACGTTGGCCCCGGCAGTCAGTTCATGGATCAATTCGAGATGCGCAAACGAGACTTCAGCCTCGATACACCGAGCAAGAAGTCTTACAAACTAACCCTGCCGATGCGAAGTCTGGTGGTCACCCCGGAGATAGAGAAGTACTACGATCCTGACTTTAACTGGGTGCTTCTGAGCAAGGATGACATGAAGAGTCTTTTCGATCCAGTAATCGACGTCATTCTCAAGCTTGTGAAAGATCAGGTTGATCAAGTCAAGAGAGACAATGAACCCCGAATCAAGACGATGTGTCTGGTTGGTGGGTTTGGTTCCTCGCCTTATGTCAAGGAGAGGTTACTTGAATGGTGTTCTGGACAAGAAATACGTCTGACAACGCCGTGGACAGGCGCGTAAGTATCCCTTCGCGAGAACTCCTGCTGTGACTGACAGATATCCAGCTGGGCAGCTGTTGTCTGCGGTGCTGTCTTGCGGGGTGTCGAAGGGTCTATGTCCAAACAGAAGAAATGTCGTCGGCATTATGGACATACCATGTCTCGAACATATGATCCAGCTGTACATTTCAACTTTGATGAGAACAAGCGACGATTGTGGAATGATCCGTGGACGAAGGAGCAGAATCTCTCTGGGTTCATGAATTGGGAGATCGCAAAGGTGAGTTTTCATCAGAGTGTTAGATACGGGATGTCAGGCTCAATGTCCATAGGGCGCTCTTCTCGACGACGATACCGAGATCAGTACGAGTTTCTACTCACACTTCTCGGAATACTTTGACGGGAAACATACACATGACCTTTTCTCTTGCAGCTTAGATGAAGCACCTGAGACTATTGAGAACGAACGTGAGTATGAGCACCATGACAGGAACGATTGAGCTGACGCTGGCTAGGAATCGAGAAAGTTGGGGAAGTCTTGTATACCATTGATGGCATCGACAAGACAAAGATCAAGAGCATACAAGATGCCAACGGTATCCACTGGTATCAGTTACTCCTCACCTTGACGATTCGTCTAAGTGACGACGAGGTCGGTGTATTGGTATGTCGAATCTTCTATCGTGGAAAGGAAGTAGTTGGGAAGGCAGAGATAGGGTATTCTTTCACATAATTGTGTTCCGTCGTTTATCTGGTTATCGGGGTTTGCGGTGCCGCTTTATGAGGCGTTGAAGGTCGTCTTTTAGTCAATTCTGTAATGGTGCTTGTCGAGGATGCCTATCATGGTTCTAATGGATGCATTTAATATACAGTGCCTGAAAGCAAGAATTCTAAATTGAATTCAGAAGTCGCCAATTGAGGATTGCTCTAGCTTGACTATAACATCACCTAGCAGCTTTCTTCCCAGAGAGATAAGGCCAGATAGTGATGTCGCAGGATGACTCTCGCAATGACTTTGACCAAGTCTGGGCGCCATTATCAGTCTCGCGTTCTCACAAGCAAGGTGTCGGATCTTAAGTCCGCTAACCTCCGCAATGAGACTAAAAAGCGAAAAATAATATGAGTCACAACGAAATGAAAATGCGATTTAGTAATAAGCTTTGCTGGGTTTGCTTATTATTTGGACTTGGGTGACATGCTGCCGTGTTATGTTATGGTGGGATGGACATCACGTAATCCAGCGTCGGGGTGCGGGGGAACACCGAGCTTCACCGAGCGCCCAAGCTCGTTCTGAGCCGGCATTTAAAACCTCTATATCTTCATGAACAATCAATCTCTAACAATTCCACATCGAAATCCTTCCTGAAACTCCTTAGAATGGCCACTTCTCTTTTCTCCAGCCTCAAAGGCTACACATACAAGACCATCCCGTACAAGTCTGGGCCTGATGGCGACATCGTTCTTGATGTCGTGTATCCAGAGGAAGCCGATGGATCGCCGACGACTGTTCTCATCCATATCCACGGAGGATTCCTCGTAAGTTTCATCTAAACATATCGCGAACCTTGACTTACATGTGCGTAGATCGTCGGGGACAGATACAGTTATGCCCCATACTGGCTTCTTAATGCCGCCACTGCTCGGAAATGGATCTTCGTGAGCCCTGACTATCGCCTTGTGCCAGAGTCTACCGCCCACGCATCACTGGACGATTCCGTCGATGCATACAACTGGGTGCGCTCGTCGCTTGCTGACGCTATCGGACATTCTATTGGACCGGTCTTGCTGGCTGGCTCTAGCGCTGGAGGATATCTCGCACTGACGACTGCGAATGCTATTGAACCAAAGCCAGATGCGCTGCTTCTCATATATGGAATGCTCGATGCGGCTGGTCCGAGATACACGACTCCTGGTACAAATATCTGGGGCGCGCCGCCTTTCGACACCGCGTCGGTGTTGAGCAAATTTCCCAGGACGAAAGAGAACGATGATCGGAAGGCCATATCTGGATATCCCCCTCCTGAGAACTTCGAGCAAGATCCGCGGTTCCAAGTTGCTTCAGCTCTCCACATCGACGCCCTCTTCCCAGATTACATGACCGGCGTTGAAGGCCTCAGCAGCGAGATCGCCAGTAAGGGCATCGATGCCATCCCCGAAGAACACCGACGGCTGTTTCCTCTTTCTTTCGGCAACCTTGCCAAGATTCCCCGCACGTTCTTACTCCATGGCGTCAGTGACACTGCTGTTACGGTTGACTGCAGTATCGTAGCTGAGAAGAAGCTTCGTGAGGCAGGTGTTGAGGTAGTCAAGGACTTCCCAGAGGATGCGGAGCATGGGTTTGATGGTAGAATTGGAAACGTCGACGTTGAAAAGGCTGATGCGGATGGGATCCCTAATGTTGAGAGTCTGAGAAATGCCATCCGCTTTCTTGACTCCTCCGTTAAGAACTAGACATAACGATACACATGGCCACAAATAGACCAATGATTTGTTACATGATTCATATTTGACCCTCATGCATAAGGCAGATACTTGAGTCGCATTCTCTTCTAAACGAAGTTTACTTGATCTCAGCTACGACACTCTTGACGACATCCTCAAGACTCTCCTCCTTCAGCCCAAGGAACCCGATCGCATTCTCATCACCCTTCAACGCGTGGCCAGCACCATCGGCAAACAGGAACTGCTCGAGATAATTACCAAAGGCACTAAAGTCTCCTTTGGCAATCTTCTCGTCTCCAATCTTCTCCTGCTCGGCGCCAGTAACATGAGAAACCTCAAACTTGTCACCAGTCACCTGCTCAACAATCTTCAGAACTTCATTCTGAGTTGTCGTCACACCAGCGATGTTGAGATACTTATTCTTCGTATCCTCTGGCTTCTTCAGGATAGCAACTACAGCTTCGCCGACGAAGGCGAGTGAAGTTGTGGAATAGGGCTCGTTTCCTGAGTCGGTGATGCGAATCTTGCGATTCTTGATGTCGACGAATCCCCTTCCGCTTTTGAGACCCTACAGCTCAGTCAGAAAACGCTGTCGTTTCAGTTCAAGTCAGATAACATACCGAGTCAAGGAACAGTCCGTTGGACAAACCAGTCCAGGAGAACCAATCATGCTTCTCAGCAAGTTCAATCAAGTAGTCAGTGTTGCTTATCTTCGCACCAAGAATCTTTCCAATCTTGGTATCGCGATTCTGACGAGACGGAATTCCGAACTCCGAGGGAATGAATCGTGGGACCTTTGCTGCAATAACAGCGTCGATAATGACCTTCTGGCTTCCAGCAGCAGCAGTTGCGGCGGCTGATACAACTGCATCTTGGCCAGCCAGGGCCTCCTTGACTGAGTCGACAGAAGTGATATCGACACGCTTCACGATCACTTTGTCGGGGAATGTTGCGGAAGACTCATTTCTGGTAATAGCTGTTACTTGGAAGCCAGCTTTGAGGAGGCCGTCCACGATTTTTGATCCGATAAGACCAGAGCCCTTGCTTGGTTAGTTCACTGCCCTGGTCCTCTAGGGTAAATAACTCACTCCAACGACTGCGACTTTCTGAATGGCCATTTTGATGTTGTCAATTAATATGCTCTTCACTGCAGGATTCGATGAGAGATAATTTGGAGAGTGATTAACTATGAGTGTTTTATCTTGGGAGTTGACGTTTCTTCAACCCCGCCATTGTAACATTTCGCTGGGGATGCAACCATATCGAGCCATACATAGCGCATGATTCTCATAGGCATTCTCCACTTCCTCATGATGCCATACTGGCGAGAGATTCTCAACAATGGGCCAAGAGACTTACATATCTGTGAATGGTGGTAGTCAAATGTAACACTCACGTCGCAAATAAGCCATACCCGGGTCCAGATGCCGCTCAATGCTTCACAGCGAGTATGGGTGGATGAGGGGTTTTTCCAAAGGACAGTGTATCAGTCTCTTGCTCTACTGATTGCACTGACCCAGCGCGGTTCGTGCTTGTTGGACAGCTGAGTAGAAAGAAAATTTAACGTCAATTTAGATTACATTTACTGCAAATAGAAATCCCTCTTGGCAAGACAATGAATAAAGTTGTACCCGGTAATTACTAACGTCGAGAAGCTATCCCTTGTCTTCTACGGAGCCTCAGCAGAGTTATCCCCTGAGTCTAGTGGAGTCTCAAGCTTGGTTTTGGATAAGGTTATACGGCACCAAGAGACGCTGTCAATCAATGCTAAGCACGTTTGAACGGAGGTTGACGGTTTCGCGGCGGAACGATGAAGCGCTCAGTGACATGTTCACATACCCTAGGCCATAGATCGCAGTAGTAGAGGACCAGATACGGCTTCAACTTCAAGATACCTATTTGCCAGTGACTCGTTCATTCGAGTAAACTCGACTATACAGCAATTGATTGCCAAGATGTTACCTGGGATTCAACGGAAAGAACCGCTATATGTCTAGAACCCTTGGCGGAACTTCCAGAACCTCCGTTAGTCCCGGCCCTAACCAATTCCACTACCGACATCTCAAAATAGATGTCTCAGAATGACGATTCAATCCGGACTCCCGAATCCTTCAAGCAGAATCAAACGATAAACACCGCCGTGAAAAGTGGGAAATCCGCGTAACGACCGTGGCAACTGAGCACCATATCAAATAAACTTTTGAACCAAGTTAAAACTGTCAATCAAATCTGACAGCACTCCCGTAGATCTTGGACAGCAACCGCATCAAAAAAGCTCTGGTGGCTCGGCCGTTGTGCCGGGTAACCGGACGCCACTGTGGCCATCACCAGAGAAAAATCCGGGGAACAGACACAATGACGTTGACAGAAGTGCCGGGAACCTTGATTCGTAGGCCTGGAGATGATCTTACACGTAAACGTGCAGCAGCCACATTGTGAATTCATTATTTCCTTGATTCTAATGCAATAGCGTCGATTAATGAAAAACGAAGGTAATGCAAAGCGGCGTAGTCACGCGAGCAGAAGTCCTTTTGCGTTTTACAGCCACAGAAAATTGGGTGAAGAATTACGTCCTGATCTGGAATGTCAGATGCAAAGGCAGCTGAAGCAGTTTCTGACCACCTCGGCTAGGGCGGCTCAATCCTCCTTTCTCGTATGGCTAATGTGCATCCTTGCTTACGTATTTCCTTGTGAAGAGCAGCCAGCCAGAGAGACATGTTGGTGCCTGATTCCTCTTCACCCAAAAATAGTCAGATCATTGCAGAAGCATTGTTTCCATCTGTGGCGCGTCATTGTGCCGGTGCTGATGAATATTTAAGCTTTTACTGGTCACTCTGGATACTCAGCGGGAAATTTAGGGCAGAGGCGTCGCTGGCTGGCCGCTGTAACAGTGAGCAAATGGAGAACTTTAGTGGACAAGGTACACTAAATTTCATGGAGCCCGCGGGTCGAGCTTAATGACCTTGGAGGCGTCAGTGTCAACCCTGTCGTAAATCCATCTTCCAAGGGCAAAGTGAAACCTCATTTCAAGAGCATACGGGATCCTCTTCTTACGAACCCACCAAACATGAGAGAGACACGCGACAGCAGTCAAAGCTGAGAGATCCCCCCCTGCATTGGGGGGTTAAACAAGGCCATTGTCCAGACCAAAACAAAAAAAGCTCAACTTCTCCACGCTCGCCAAGAGATCGATCGACCACTATACTCAGGGGTAAGCCAAGAAAAAACCAAGGCGCCTTGCGCACTAGAGCAGTCATCGTGTAATACTTCGCTGAGAGGTACAAGAAAAAAGCGCCAGTGATTCCGCCTCAAGGCTCAAGAAGGAATAATGGCGCAGCCTAGCGCGAAATTAAACTGTTCCATGATTGAGTGGTCGACTCATTAACATTGGTCCAGGGGTGTCTAAAAATGGGAAGAGTCGGCTAAGCGGCTTTTTTTCTGCTCGTCAGCCTGGGAATAAAGGGGGGGGAACCTTTTTTTGCCCGACGACACGCACCGGGCCATGCAAGCAAGGTTGTTTATTCTGGGGAAGAAGGTGAGAGAACGTACCAGTGTCGTAACCAATTTCATGCCCTCATGCAGAGAGATGCATTGTTTTCTGCATGTGGGTATGTATGTATCTGTCTGTTGTTGATCAACATGTCATGCCGTCAGCAAGGAGCCTTGTTGGGCCGGACACTATCGACGCCTCGTACAAGCCATGACGGCCCCTCACCTTCAAACGAGTGTTGACCTAGGCCGTGGCTTCAAATTGAGAGACTCGCAAAAAAAAGCAAGGGCTCAGACAAAATAGCCCATTCCTTGCATTGTCGCGTGACCCTTTACTCGCCCGGCTCGAATCTGATCAGCTTGGCGACCAATTCTGTGCCGTGCTGTTAATTTTACTCTGCGTCCAATCCTCCCCGCCTTGGACCAATTAGATGCAGGGCAGCGTTCGGTTAGTCGGAGCCGTTTAGTCAGATTGGATTGAGTTGGCAGGTGAAAAATACGAGCCTTGAAACCGCCACTGGTCAACGCGTCTAGCCCTACATGGATCCAATACAGAAGTGACCGGCGGCGTCAGGGGTCGACGAGTGCCAATTGTCCGTATTCAGCTAATGAACAAGTCATGGTTATTCCATGTTACGTAGCAGATTTAATCTGGGCTGAGCTGTGGCACACACAACACGCGAGCAGTTGCTGTTTTTACAGTAGTTGACTCCCCATTCAGCTGATGTTTTAGTGACCTTTTAGTTAGTTAGGGGGGCCAGTCTGAGATTTTTCGACCGTCCGTGATCCTTTCTTTTTAACGACCTCGGATCCTTTTCTGCTCTACTCTTGAGGCTCCCTTTTTTTCTCCTCTCTTGTCCTCTTTCTCTCGACCTCTCTCCATGGAATATTCATCTATTTTTTAATTCTGTTTTTTTTTTCCGTCTCTGGTCCAACTGGAGAGGCAATCATGTTTGCGACACTCGTTCCCTTTTGTTTTTCAACGATATTTGTTTCACTGAGTTTTACTAAACTGGTCCACCTTTCCATCCACGCCAAGACCATCTCTCCCGGCGCTTTCGTCCTTTTTCTGCCCTCGCTTTTACTTCCTGATGTTCTAGTCATTTTCATGTCGCGCCTGGCGCTGCGGCAGCAGAAGGGCCTTTTCTCTGTTGGAGCTTGTGTTTTGGGTTGCATATTCTCGTATGTCGTCGTCTCGCCAGCTTCCATTGGGCACCCTCTAATATCTGCAGATTTATTCTTCTCGGCGCATCGGCCTCACAACTGGGCTTCTTTTATTCGACGGGCAATGAGGTTAAGTGGTCTGAGGCCTTGAGCTACGCTGGCGATAAAGATGGAATGAAGATTCTTCTTAGTGGGCTTAACTCTGTCCTTGCGGCGGGAGCTCTCATCGTCGTCGTGGCTTGGGTTGCGAAGTGGTTTCTCTACAGGGCTGTCGGTTCATTAATTGCAACGGTTGGAATGCCCGTTGTACATGGTACATCGCTCTCTCACACCTCCTCAATCAATTCTAACAATAATTCAGCCTGGCAGTGGTTCCGACACAGAAACGGTCGATCCCCCCAGTCACTAGCCTATGACTCCGATAGCGAATTCGATGAAGACCTCGAGGTCGCCAAAGAAGGCGCACGACTCATCCCCGATATCCACGAAGAATCTCGAACGAGGCCTCGAACATGGATCATTTTCGCCATCATATCTGTTTTCCTCTTGCTCACCACGACCCTCCGACCTGCCGCTCCATACACAATGATGTCCATGACACTCCCCGCCGCTATGCTCGAAATGTTCAAGTCTCCGGCCAAGCTGTGTAATGTCGAAGGCGGATGGCCTCTCCCTGATCTCATCACTCCCGATAATTGGGAGGAGCCCAATGGACGTTTCCCCGGATGGACACCCGGTAACAACGGCGATGATGCACGGAATTACCGAGAGACGGTTCCTGAGTGGCTACCCAGCGATATCCCCGCCGGCTTCTCCAAGTGGCTCTCCAAGCCCGACAAGACCGTGGATGAGGAGCCTGCAGCAAGCCCTAGCAATGCCTGCGAAGTCCCCAAAGCCGACGGTACCTTTTACAACCCCGTTCTCGACCCTCTCAAGATCTCCAACCTCGACACCGACATCATTGACGTGATCCGCGACACTCTCAAGGGCGGCGACGTCAAGATCAAGCATGTGGCACTCATCATGATGGAGAGCTACCGCGAGGAACTCTTCCCTCTACAGCAGGACTCCGACTATCACAAGCTCATGGTCAAGTCGCACAAGGGCGAGGACATCGACGAGATCAACGAGAAGCTCTCTCGCATGAGCCCCGTCGCCGAGAGACTCACCGGCAAGTCAGGAAACTGGAAGAGAAAGGACGGCTCGGATTTCGAACACGTGGCTATCCCGCAGTGGAACGATACAGCGGCGGAGGGGTACGGTGGTATCAACGTTGTCGGTGGTTTCACAACGTCTTCCTTGTCGTTCAAGAGCATGGCTGCTATCCACTGTGGCGCATGGTCCATGCCCGTCGATGGCTTTGAGGAGTCTGAGACCGACGCATACCAAGCTTGCATTCCTCAGGTGTTTAACCTCTTTAACAAGCTCAAGGATACTAAGAAGTCGAAAAATTTCTTGGAGCAGCAGTGGTATCCTGCTTTTTTCCAGTCTATCACCGATGGCTATGATCGTCAGGATAAGTTCGACGAAAGGATCGGTTTCGAGCATATCGTTACCCGAAGCCGTCTTGAAGATGATCGCAAGAAGGGCGAGAAACTGGAGGAGATCAACTACTTCGGTTTCCCCGAGACAACGCTCAAGCGCCACATTGAGGATTATCTCAAGGAGGTCAAGGAGAAGGGCAAGCGTATGTTCTTCTCTCACTTCACCAGCACAACGCATCATCCTTGGGGCGTACCGAAATCATTCGACAAGACCGACTTTCTCAACACCGACGGCAAGATGGGCTGGCACTCGGAGTTCAACGACTATCTCAACGCCATGCGATTTACCGATGCCTGGCTAGGCGAGCTACTTCAGACATTCGATGACCACGGCCTCACCAACGAGACGTTGGTAGTATTTGTTGGCGATCACGGACAGGCTTTTAAGGAGGATCAAAAGTCCAAGACTGGAACCTACGAGAACGGCCACGTTAGCAACTTCCGAGTACCCATCACATTCCGCCATCCTCACATCCCCCGCGTTCAATACAACGCCAACGCGACGTCCCTCTCCATCCTCCCCACCATCCTCGACCTTCTCATCAACACGGGCTCCCTCAACGAAAAAGACCAAAACGCCGCCGAGGACCTCATCCACGATTACGAGGGCCAGTCCCTCATCCGCCCTTATAAAACCACCCACAACGGCCGCCGCGCATGGAACTTTGGCATCATCAATGGAGGAGCCAGCATGTTGTCAATGACATCTGCAGATGCGCCGTGGCGGATTGTCATACCGCTTGATGACTCGACACAATATAGATTCACGGATCTGAAGAACGATCCGTTAGAGAATAAGCCACTTGAGAAGTGGACGCTTGAGCAGCTGACGCATGCTGTTCGGAGTAAATTTGGGGACGAGGCTTCCAAGTGGGCTGCTGAGGCGGTCGCTGTGTCCAAGTGGTGGGGACCTGAGAGGAAGAGATTATGGGGATATAATCCTTCGCATAAAGAAGATTGATGATAGTATTTAATGTAATGCGAATGTTTAATGGTTTAAATTATATGCCCGTGCCCGTGACGTCTCTTGCCTGTCTTACATAAAATGTAGGAATTGACATACTCAACTTTGCCATTTCACAGACCCGGTTCACAGATGTCGATTGCTTCATGGTTCAAGATGAAGTTAAGAAGTGCCTGCCTGACTACGAGCTCAAAAGTTTATCACTGACATCCAATTGCAATCAGAGTGAGTTGTCATTCTGGTATTTCCATTCCACGTCCATGTTAATGCTTCATCTATACAAAAGAAAATGCGCCGTTCGATCTATAGCCCGACCTGATATTTCACTCCAAAACCACCCAATGCAAGTTTGATACAAATTAGCGATCATTCAATGACCTTGATCCAGATTTAATGTCCAGCACCTTGCTGCTTAGCAGCAAGTCTTCGCTCTTCAGCAGCGACCATATCTGCATACTGTTAGCTATTATCCGATCTATTGATGAGAGTGACTTACCCTTCCAGAGGTCTTGACCCTCATACTCCTCCTTGTGGATCTTCTTCTCAATGATCTTGGTAGGATCATTAGGATCCACGACCCGGATGGTCTGCCATCTGCTGTCGCCGTTCTTAAGATCATTCATCTCAAAGACAGCCGACACCAACAGGACAGCCAAGGTCAAGCCCTGCGCATAAACACGAGCTTGCACAATCTTGTTCGCCGTGTTCATAGGCTGTCGGCTAACAATCGCAAAGGCAATGCCCATCGACGCCAACCACGAGGCGAAGACAATTTGATATCGGTTCTCCTTGGCATATGACTTGAAACGCTCATACGCCGACTCATTTTCTCTGATCAGCTCTGCTGTGCGCGCTGCTTGATCTCGGTAATTGCGCTTAGGATCTTGGGCGATCTGATATGCGATACTCCATCTCTCTGCGTTGACCATGGCGCCGAATGTACCCGACGATGTTACGAGGAATGCTCTGAAGGGGAGGGTGAGGCCTCGGAAGGTTGGGTAGCGTTTTGATGCATAGTACACGCCTCCAAGGCCGAGACCGAGGAAGAGTGTTCCGCCGATGATGCCGCCCTTGAGGACTTCAGCGTAGTGGGCCTCTTCTTCTTCCTTGGTGAGAATCTTCATGATTGGTGATGGTGATGAAGATAAGCGATAAGAGGTGTGATAAGGGATAAGGATAAGAGATAAGCCTTAATGGGTAGGTGGTAATGTAATGTGTGTATGATGTATGGATGATATGTCCCACTACAGACTCCTGGCAAGCATGTTTATATAAAGGTGTCAAGTCTGCAAATTTTACCGGGCAAAGCCGCTACGAAACGGATTCCTCATGTCATGTTGTCGCATGATTATTCAGAGTCGGGATGCTTACGCCGCAGCGAAACCCTTGGTCCTGATGCCGCACTTGCCGCAATCTCCGCTCACGGCTCCGCCCGAGCGCCGCAAGTGGATGATATGCGGCGCCGCATCGCCGCTGTTGACGACAGAGGCTGGAGAGAATTTTTCTGGTCAGTGGTTCAGGGCATATTTTTTGGTGAAGGGGGAGATCATCGAGTGCTGCAGTGATGACCAACGGCGATGCCGATGATGTGTCTATGGAATAGCATTGGCATGATGTGCATGTCTCTGAGGAGGTGAGGTGCATCAGATTTCACATCCTGAGCATCACGACCATCTGGGAGCAAGCAACGTCAAGATGAATGTTTAGTTTAAAAAGGATGGAAGGATTAAGGGCCACCATGGGTGTTATATAACTATTTATACAGCATTAGCGCGCCGAGGACACCTTTCTCAAGCCCCGTTGGCGGCAGTCCTCAACGACGGAACAAGGTCCCTGTAGCCAATGGTTTGGGAGATCCGGGCAACCCATCTCTAGTGAAGTTCGATTGTATGCTCGATTCATCTCACAACGGGTCTTGGCAGGAAACTGAGCCCATTCGAGTAAGACCTGCCAGTAAACTACCACTGTCGGCCCGTATGTCCCTATCAAGGTGCGGCCGCTGGCTCTCTGCCGATTGGCGGCCCCGACACATCGCCACTTGTCTGAGATCCATGCCCAGCGATCTCTTTAGATGTGCCGAGAGATTATGGTATTTCGCATTCCCCATGTCACTGACGTACATGTGTGCAGGTCCCCATGCTGACGTCACGGTTTGCGGCATCCTTAGAGAGTTCTAAGCCGCAGCCCTGTAGGGCAGACTCGCTATCTTCTCTGAGCAGCCATAACATATCGAACCGATTATTGCATTGAAAAGCCGTACAGGTAGTTCTTAAAGTAGAAACAGTGTATTAAGCGAACTGAGCAGTCATGATTTATTTATGCTCCTAAGACCCATATTGTTTTGTAGTGATCGTTCCAGCCGGGCTTCCTCCCTGTTTCACCATACTAGCAACCCTCGTATGTCTCACTCCCCGACTCGCTATAGCCTGGACAGTACATTATGATTGATTATATACGAATATTATAATCAGAGAACCTGGCTCTGATGTAGTTCCTGAACAGTGCGACAGTCAACGCAAAGCAATTCTTGTTATCGGAGAACTTCGAGGACAACGACCATCTTTAGTAGTCGTCTCAGTTGTGCCACTGCCATTTATGCTGTAAGTCATAATATTTGTAGATGTCTCGGGAGAGGTAGTATTGACATGGCAATCAGAACCCTCGGCGATAGTGACACAATCTAGAAGCGAGGTTGCTGCGGACAAGATGATAGAATTGAAAACCTCTCTAGCGATCCTAGCCATTGTAGTGTCTGTGATCAATCCAGAACAACACACCGCTCTGGGCTGACCTGGCTGACCTTTGATTGGCGAATGATATTGCCAAACACTCACACGTATTGAGAGCTGATGACCGTATAAGACCTTCCATAGCTGGGTGCGGCTCTCCGTCTATGCTCTATTGTGCTTCCTCCAACGCCCGTACAAGGGGGCCAATTTTTAGGGCTGCCACCCAGTACCACTAAAGCTTCATGATTTATGACGAGCGAAACTGTGCCAATGGTCCGTTCAACAGTGATTGACGGGTAATTCAGTTAGATGCCTACCCTTCTCGGCGGCATCGGGGATTCGGCGAGGTGCTCCTGCGGCTAGGTGGACACGTCAAAGACCCCCAATGAAAGGCATAGTTTGACCATTGGGAAAGGAGGGATAAGATCTTGAAGAATGAATTCCGTGAATCGATATCACATTTCGGCTTCCAAGAATGTGAAAATGGCTGGCTGAGGCTCCCGAAACTGTCTAGAAGGTTTCGGATGAGGAGTTTGTGGCAGGACAGGAACGGTCCGAGCGGTCTAAGGGCCCCAACGACCTAAGCATGGGGAACCAATGTCCAAGCTTCACTCTTCAATGATAGAGTTCGCACTACGGATAGTGGCCGCTCAGCCGCCGATGCCGAACTTGCGGGGTCTTGATGGGTGTGACGGCGGGTCGTCAACTATTGACAAGTTGCAGCAGATAGTCGGGCGATAAGCATGCAGGTCTGTTATGGCTGGAACCTGGGGTGACTGCTTATCGGAGAATTTCAGGCTGGCTGAGATGGCGTATCCAGAATCATCCGCGCACCTCAACACCGAACTAATGAAGGTATTGCTATCCCGAAAGACTTCGCTACGAGCTCCAAGAGTGCTTCAGGCAGCCATAGTTTGGGGAGCCCTTTCAAGCGATAAGCTTTGGCTGCGAAGAGTGGCGTGCTGAGCAGGTCCGCCGATCGTCGAGAGCGTGCAGCTATTGGTACCTAAAGAGAGCGACAGGCATTGGTACTTGCAACCTACAAGAACTAGACTAGCTGGCATTTTCAGCTCCAGAAGTATAGCATTGGATTATAGTTATTGGACGGACCTCTGTGTGATTCATCTTTTTGGGGACAGTTCTTGAGGTATCGGTAGCAGAAGGAGCGCATGATCTGATCTAGACTGGCCCGTGAGCTCCGGCTATGGGTTGATGAGCCTTGGCGCAGAGTGATCAATACCTTACTTCTGACTCTGGCTGTGAACTGGACGTGGCAGTCCAGACAAACTCGCGCTGATGCAAATTGTTGCAAAGGCGACAGCTTGTTCATCCTACTGACCATCAGTCGATTGGATCAAGGCTAGCGCTTTAGACTTGCGCCCAACTTTGTTCTCTGAATGTATTTCGTCAATTTATCGCTGATGGTTCACTCTTCGGTAAGTCAACCTCACACGAACACAAAATTATGGCACCCAACAACTCCGACGCATCACTACCTCTAACCTCACATGCCAATGTCCCGCCTGCCGAGCTTCTACAAATCCAAGACCTTGTTACTGATAACCTTGCTCACCCACTTCTTATGCCCATAGCTGTACTGATGCATAGTAATCTTTGGTCGTCCATTCTCGCCCTTTCCAGATGCGAAAACCTTGATACCCGTCTTGCCAGGCCAGGTGCGAACGCATGCTGTTAGTGAAGCATCCTTGTCAACGTACGGCCTCTCCTCCTCCTTGTAGCCAAGAAGACCATGCTCCCATCCAATGCTAGAGCTGAAAGAAACTTCCTGGATATTGCCCTTGTTTTCACACTGCCCCTTTTCAGGAGCAACACAGTAGATGCGGATCAATCTAGTCAGAAAGCTTCATGATGGCTGCTGATTAACTTACTTCTTGGCCGTTTCCGCCCTGCCAGGCTGCTGCGGCGATTTGTCTGCTGCCGCACTTGACCTTCAAGTCTCCGTCTGTGAGCTCGACGAGTTTAGGGTCATAGTCGTCGGTTTCCGGTCCAGGAGAAATAAGGTAGCAGAGCTGGTGATTCGAGTTGACAAAGAACACATAGGTCATGCCCTTGATATCTACCGCAGCGATGTCCCTAAGGAGCTCTTGGAATCCCTCTTCGGAACTCGTGACGGGTAGAAACTTTGGGTCGTAAATTTCAGTCGCTAACAACTCTGGTGATGGCTGTAGGATGAATGTGATGGTATGAGAACAATCATTCAAGCTCATGGGACGAGGAGTGCGCCGCTTTTTATAGATTCCTGAACCTCAATCACGTCTGCTTTGGCAAGTGCTTCAATATCCCTCGTGCAAGCATAAGCATCACTCGCATTGGCTCTTCATTGTGGCTACAGCTATGAAAAGAGGCAGCCCGTCCCAGAAGGACTTGGCCACGATCCAAGACCAGAACAATCAGACGAACAGTACGTCCTACTTCCGGCTATGCGTTGGATCTGGTACTTTGGAGGCTGGCTAACCTGATCAACGAAACTCGCGCTCGGATCTTTGAATGCATGTGCATCCAGCCCGACATTAATCTCGCCACATTCGGGCAATTCAAGAACTACTGCATGTTGTTATTTTCTAAATCTGTCGTGTGGCTGCTCTGCATGGCGTTTGATAGCGTCTCGTGATGCATGGAGACTTGCGGCATGCCGTAAAGAAGGCCTCAAATGCAGCAGTCAAGATGAGACATAAGCGACAAGTTCACCTGACACGCACAGATTCAGTTAATTTGCTCAGTGATGCAATAGTGATCCCACTATCGCATGAAGGATGTCCCTCTGAGGCGCCGTATAGCTGGCTGAACGCGCACTAGACGAGCAGCTCGAGCTACTATGCGCAGCACACTTGCACCAATTGTTTGTGTACGGCAGTTCGCTTGAGGTGTAGCTGCTTTCCAAAAATGGATATTCAGCTCTGAAATTGGATGAGGGGAAACGCAAATCGTGCCCGTTGTCCGTTGTGGCTTGGCCCCAATCAGTCTAGACTGTAGATAGCCGGCTTACTCTACGTCATACCAGCCAGCCTCAGCCGAGACCAGCTAGCCATCAAAGCAATACCACTCTCCAAAGAAGTGCATTTTGGGGTAGATAGGCTGACTTCTTGCAGTGGACTGCAGCTGGAGATGCAGTATCACCTGCACTCCGTCGCCAATATTACAACCCTCACCTCACATAGTTCGATAATTGTTTTAGTGTTGAAGTAGCTTGGCCCTATGAAACCGCAGAGCAGACGCCCCCAGGGTCCATCGAAGGAGACCCTACACGGTTGAGATTTAGTCAAACTCAATTCATTCGAGATCAGCTACATGCTGGAAATGATCATTACTAGATCCAGACTTTGGATAGCTGGCTTGGACCTTTGGGTAAGCTCTCTAGATCAGTAGAGCTATCGAGCTGCATTGCTCTAAATGCTGAGTTCTTCTTGATAATCCTGCCATCCCCCTCGTTCTTTTTAACCAGCCAAGTAAAGCTGCAGTCGATTTCCATCCTCCGTCTTCATTCTGCCTCTCATCCATTCTCACTGTCACCAAGCTGTCCATAATGTTTCCTCAATCTCTGTCGCGCGCCGCCATCTTGGCAACTCTTTGCCTCACAGGCCTGGCTTCTGCCGCGAGAGGTAAGTTTTCTCTTATTGCAACTCAAGATCACAATCACGCATGGGCCTTCACTAACAAGGTGCAGAATCCGGCGATCCCAGCCCTGCTACCATTTCAAAGTCGAGCTCGACCACCACCGCGAGGGCGGGCCAAACCAAGATCGGTAACCCTGATGACAAGGTCATGGCACCTTGCGCTGGCCACATCACACAGTGTGGTGTCGAAGACAAAGCCAAGATTGTTTACGTGCCGAAGACCACCAGAACTGTCACCAACGAGATTGTCACAACCTCGGTCGTGGTAGGTTTCAGTCGCAAAGACCCTATGCGCAATGCAAGTATGCTAAGGCAGAGATCAGGTACTTCCACCGCAAATCAACGTTATTGAGAGTGTCCAAGTTGAAACCGTCACCAATACAACCAAGGGTCAGTATATGGCAATCCAGATCCTACTATGTCGGGACAAGAAACTAATCTGCAATAACATCAAGGCCACTGTCGCGAGACGATCTATCTTCCTGGCGAGCCCGTTGAAGTCACCGTTGATGTCCTTATTGTCACTACGGAGGAAATCCAACCTATCTCAAACACTACCAAGTGGATTACCCACACTGTTACCGCCAGTGCTATAGAGCAGTGTTTCCTTGAGAGACATAACGTACTCGGACAGGGTCCTGGAAGCCAGGGGCGCCCAGATACTTCAGCAACAGCTGAGGCGGCAACTGCCCGCTCATCCGACAGTATCAGCCCGGCCGCATCTACACCTGCGGCATCAGATGAAAGTCGCCCTGCTGACGATCCTGTCCAGAGGCCTTTGGACACGGGTGATGAGCGACCCGTAATCATCGGGGCAGATGGAGAGATTTCGGAATGAAGTTCCAGCCAAGGTAAGGCCTCACCTTCACGTGGAGCCATGGGGGGTCCAAGAATGTTTGGTAAACAGTCGGAGCTTGAAGGAAAGCCTTTCGTGCCAAATATTATGTATATCTGGACTATGAAATTGTAAGAAGAAGGAATAAGTATCCGGATATCTACTTCTGATCACGTTGTCTCGATAATTTAGCTCTATCCTCAGATCGATTAACACTACTTTTTGTGCTTATGAATCCCTAGAATATGATGGCGTTTCAGCATGACACAATGAATCGTACTAGGCCCACTACCCTTGGCACTCAAGTATTTTTTACTTTCCGGAAACCATGTAATTTCCAAAAGCATGCAGTGACATGCCATGACAGCCCTTCTCTGGGCATTGTGGGCTTGTGATCATAGGACCGACTATGACATAAGAAGGGCAACATCTGATACTGGTTCGTATCTCGATATTGTGAGCTTCACCTTGAGTTATATCAACAGCCTATTGTATCCCCAATGTATAAAGCACGTGAACATCCAAGAATCCGAGTTAAGCACAACTTTTAATTGGTGGTATTTTTCGACCTGCTCTTTTGTGAAAGTCAATTTCAGAGAGCATATTCAATACCTCTGGATATTAGGAACGCGGAGATATCAACGCCCGTTCTTTGATACAAGGAAGCAGGGCAATTCTTTTGGAGAGTGTTCATCCATGCCAGAGAATAGCAGGCTTGCCATGGAAACAACTTTCGTTTATCCGATAGACCCCTGGAATTTCATTTCCTCCAACTTGGCGAATTCCTGGCAACGAGCTATCATATATTATTTGGGAGTTATATCCGAGTAGTCTACCCCCGCGCCCCACACAAGCCAGGCTACATCTCCATGTTCTTATCAGATGAAACCTGGGAAAACACCGGAGGAAGCAAACTACAATGGGTAAAGTGGGCTATCACCGAGTAAGTAATCGGGCAATTCTAAGATTGGGCGAGCTCATGGCGTTGTGGTTAAACGGCAGTGTCCCTTACATCTGTCTAGCCTTAAACTGGAACCTCTGGCACCTTTATCCGAATAGTCACAGTCATTGATTGGATGGTCAACCACTATAATGGTGCATTCGGTTACGTGTCTCATTCCTCCCAATACTACATATCGACTCAACTGCTCTTGGCCCTGTTAAGAAAGGGTATAGGGTGTACCATGTAGCTCTTTTCTGTGGCATGGGTATGTCTTGGAGTCATGACATTATTCGCTGCCCAGGTCTGTGAGGAATGTTATACCCCTGCAGTCGGGCCGATAATAGTATAGTGTGAAGAATAATGTCTCACCGTGGAATCAACACTTCTGCAACCCACTATGGAGAGGCAGAGGGAAGTGTACATCAAAGAATTATATAGAGTGCTACGCGTAATAAGGTTGAAGAAACAGAATAGGTAATATCAAAAACTCCTTTTCTCCTGAAGAAATTTTCCGACGAGATGAAAGATCTATGGCCGCTTCTACTACTAGTGTCCCAGTCACTAGCTAGGACCATGAAGCTGGACAATCGTAGTTCGTTTGGTCCTATGGGGACTAGTAACCCTAACATCTTGGTAGGAGGAACTGTTCAAAACGATGCTCCTCCTATAAGCTCTTTCTTCAAAGATCTCAAAGGGCCAGTAAGTCAACCCATCTATGCTTCTTGACCAGCACTCGTATACTAATCTAAAGCAAGTATCCTACCAACGGATGGTGGGCTCCATACGCTGCACCCCCCGGCACTGGCACGGCTGCAGGTCCATTTCCTTACGAATCGTCCTTAGATGGGTACGGTGTTTGCTTTGGCATCGGCCAAAGCCGTGAATTTGACGGGACTTCAGTCAAAATATGGACGCAGCGTGATTGGCGCGCTTCGTTCAGTGAGCATAGCGGAAATTTTACTGGCCACAAAGCAACGGCGTTTGACACCCAGACTGTCACAATTCGTTATTTCCAGGGCAACTCATCTATGACAGCATATCTTGCACCAGGGTCACCATACATGACATTCAGATATCAGTATGCTACACCATTATTGACACCATTGAACGGCGGCATCAAGTCGTTCAACGGTAGAGCTATGAGCGATGGTGATACCGGTGCGTGGTTGAAATGCAAGAAAAGACTTGGGAAAATATACTAACTGGAACAAACAAACTCTAGCGAGTCACCGAGGCACCAGGTTTACCGTCGTTGACACCAGGGGCACGACATATCTGATCTATTCGAACTCACCCATCAAGCTTATCGCAAACGCCGTGAACTATAACGTAGGAAGCCTTGTTGCGGGCGGCAAGTTCACCGGTATCCTGCGGATGGTCATGCTCAGGGATCCCAGCCACCAGAGACTCTTGGATGCCCATTCAACGGCATACCCTATCTCCGTGTCTCAAGACTATTCCATCAGTGGAGATTCAGGCACGGTAACTTTCAAGTGGGAGACAAGGGGCAATGGCGATTTACTGATGCTCACCTGGCCGCATCACCGCGAGGTGCTACAGAGTCCCAATTCTCCCGAACCATCTGCTCTGAGCTATCTGACCTTGAAGGTAAACAGCATCGATAACCGCTTGCCTTTGTGTAATGGCTAATAATTTCAGGGATGGATGTACCCAACGCTCGGAAACACTTGGAGATTGACGTACAAGTTGACCGCAATAACTTGGAACGCGCCTCGTGACGTGGATCCATCGTGTAAAGAAACGCTGGTGAACGGTCTTAAATATGAGGTCGACCAACTCGACCCCTCCCAGGCTCCGGCACCAAACGAGTTCTACTTCTGGGGTGGCACACTTGCTGCCAAGTCCCGGCTAGCACTGATCGCGTACGTATCTGGGTGAAGGAGTATTTGATGAGCAGGACTGACCCATATGCAGTGACCACGTCGGAAGCAAAGATCTCATCGACCCCGTTGTCCAATACCTCAAAGCCTCTTTTGACGATTGGTTCAACCCCGATAACAATGCTCTCCCTGCGTATGAGACAACATGGGGTGGCGTTATAAACAAAGCAGGCGCTACAAATGTCTGGGTCGACTATGGCAACGGCTACTACAACGATCATCACTTCCATTACGGTTACTTCCTTCATATCGCCGCAGTGATCGCCAGGTATGACCCGAACTGGCTAAATGAACACAGAGAATATGTGACATTTTTTGCACGGTAAGTACAGATCGCGATTTGGTTCTGCCTATGATCACGTCAGGCCTGTTGCTGACCAATACCCAACAGAGACATCATCAATCCGTCAGTGGACGATCCTTTCTTCCCAATCGCACGTTGTCGAGACTGGTTCGCCGGTCACTCATGGGCATCTGGCATCGCCAACGGGGCAGGGAGCCGTGATCAAGAATCCGTCGGCGAGGCTGTCAACGGCTACTACGGCGCCATGCTCTGGGCCACGGTAGCGCTTGACCAGGAACACGCCGACTTCGCCAGGCTCTTGCTCACCATGGAGCAACAAGCCGCTAGGATATACTGGCACCTCTACCCAAGCGCTGGCACAGATGACCCAGCTAATCCCTATCCCGAGGACCAGTTCAGGGATCTGATCACCGTCGGCAATGTGATGGACTGGCAGTCAGGTGCCTGGCTGTTCTGGGGCGCCGAGAAGGTGCAGATTGCTGCGATACAGATTCTTCCAGTCACTCCTGTCAACGAGGTAAGAGAGTTTCTTGTGCTATATTGATGGTGGTGGCTTACATGGGATGGCAGGTTATGTACGACGCCGAGTGGGTCAACAATGTTTTCTCCTACACGATGCCTGAATTGACGAATGCCTCGTACGCCGACTCATGGTATGTACATCGATGTTTCCTCTTGTTTCTGGGTTACTAACGAAGCAGGAAATCTGTCATCTACGCAGCCTATGCCAACGCCAACCCGCAAGAAGCTGCCGCATGGAGCGCCAACCTGAGCGACTGGGGTACGTTCTGAATACGTCTGACAACTACAACACATTTAACTGACAAATCTCCAATAGGCTCTGGAAACACGTACACGAACGAACTATATTTCATCAGCACGCGCCCCAACCCGAACGGCCAGCCCATCTGTGGCGCCCTCCCACAGAACCCCTACGGAAACTTCACGATCCAATCTGCATCAGGCAATTACGTCGTTGTCGCAGCCAACGGTGGCCAACTCTCTGCGTCAGGAAACTCTTCCAATGTCGCCGACGTCTTCGCCAGTGCCTATGTCCCCAACGCTGGTACCCTCCAACTCATCAGTAATAAGCAGTACGTGACTGCGGATCAGTCCGGCAACTATGCACTTGCGGCAGCTCGTACAATAGCCAATACCTGGGAACGGTTTATGATCCGCCAGAAATTGGGCGAGAGCCAGGGTGTGTATTCTATCAAAGCAATTAGCAATGGGTTGTATGTGAGAGTCGGTGACGATGGGACGCTGATCAATGATGGTGCAACTGAGAGCGACGCCACTGGGTTCCGCTTCGTCAAGGCCTGAGATGGCGCTGGGTTATTTCTCTTGTGGGTTGAACTGTAATGTATTGAGTTCATGCAGCCTAGATATTGTAATTTTTACTCACTGGCTTACTTGTTTACTTATTTTTACTCTTATGGGGAAGCATTTAGTTTCATGTTTTAGAGCGTCGAAGCATACCACCTTCTTTAGCCTATCTCTTCGTACGTCCTGCGTGTTGAGTCTACTTCTATAGCTTCCTTCTTACACTATATAGATATAGTTACATGGCCCTTCAAACTTGCGTCAAAAATCTCACAGCAGTGGCATCTCTCATCTATCTAACTTCTTGAACAGCTTGAACAGGCTTCCCCTCAAAGACATCTTCTTCGCTCCTCTAAACCTATCCCCAAAGCTCTTCTTAGCAGTAGTCTCGCCCTCTTCTGTCACATGCACTGGTGGCTCTTCATCTCGCATCTCTTCTTCGCCAGTCTGCAAGTGCTCCATGACCCAACAGACAGCCTCCCTCACAGCTTCCGGCTTCTCAATGATTACATCATGACTAACATCTGGAATATGCACATATCGATTATTCCTTGAAAGCTGCAGCTGTGCCTTCTTCAGCCTCTCATCTTCTTTGTCTGTCGCATCCAAGAGCTTCTTCTGCATCAGCAGGGTTGGGCTGGCGAGGTTCTGCTCTGCAGCGATGGCTTGGTCATATTGTAGCTGCTTCCATTTGAGAGTGTTGCCTCGAATGACAACAAGTGGTTTATTCCTTAAGATCTTCTTGTCGTATTGTCTTTGTTCGAGTTTGGCGTCTATCGTTGGCTCTGCACCCGTCTCGGCGAGGACTATGCCTGCAACCTGATGCGGTCTCGCTTCGAGGAACAGCCTTGCGAAGGTGCCGCCGTATGAATGCGCAATCAGCACATATTGCTTAAGCGTTTCCCTGCTGTCGAGAAATTCCAACAGTTCTGAAATGGCGATATCGGTTCTGACATATGGATCTTGTCTATCCCAGAGCAGAAGCTGGTACGCGGGTCGAAGGAGTTCTGCTAACGCCGCCCAAGACTTGCAGGAGTCGCCTGAGCCGTGGAAGAAGATGATCAAAGGATATGAGCTGCCTGTGTTTCCGACTATCTCAAACTTTGTGATGGTGTTTTGTGTCGCTTGTGCCATTTCTTTTGTTGTTTTTGCCATTTCATTCAAATGGCTGAGGTTTGACAATCGGTGAGAGTAAGCAGAGTGGGTCAAAGCGAGTCAGTGCATTGCTGGGTTCCATTGCTGCCTACGACATCACGAGATTGATAGCATATCCTTAATTTTAAAACGCTGATGCCTGGAAACACAATCCATGAACGGCTTCTAACTGATGAAGAAATAGTCTCGGAATTTGTATACCCCGGCACTCGTAGTGTAGGTAGGACAGGGAGGAAGCTATGTCGCGTGTCGACGCGTGATGAATACTTCGCTCGAGGGTAGATCATCCAGTCACAGCCTTAGTACACTTAAATATTTAAGAAGAGCTCATAAAATAGTTTCTAGCCTGCAATAAGAAAAAAGCTTATAGGTATCTTAGGGCGACAAGTTATATTGTTGTCTGGAACATAATGTCATCTGGGGGGCCGTCGCGTAACACGGATAAGCAAGATTCAGGGTCGAACTCAACCGCCACCAAAACAGCTTTTCACAGAGGCTAAATCGACATCATATAACACTGAATACCATCAAGTCAATCCATATAAAGCATATTTATTTTCCGCGTAAATGATCCAACAGGAGCAAAAGACAGACCGACCAACAAGAATTTGCATCCTACCCTGTACCTCAAGCCCGCTTCTACCCGGTGACCCCGTAGCCGAGGTTTCCAATCACCTTTCTCTTCTCACAAGCTGGAGTCATCCTATTATTACTCAATTGTGCTAGCGACAGGCTGAGGCAAAAGTCCCGCCGTGAAGCTATCCACAGTCGTGCTATTCCCATCATCAGATGAACTGCAGGGTTTGTCATGATTGACATAATTGACCGAGATGGCCACGACTTGGCGGGGATGCGATGCAGAGCAGTGACAAAATAAGCCACCAGCCTCTACTCATTGAAGTTGAGACAGTGCTGCAGTTATTTTGACTACAATTCAGGTTAGCAAGGATCATCGGGAATTTCCCCATGCGCTACTCACTTCCCCATGGGAATCATGGCTTGGTCCTGGGGTTTTAACATGGTCTCCAGCAGCTAATACGAGTGCCACCGAGTCACAGACCGAAGTCGGCCCAATAATTGGGAATGAAAGGGAGTGGTGATGCAATGGCGGCATGTATCCTCGGATGACAAGGATATATCACTAACTCGATACCCGCTGGCACATACTACGTGGCGTTAGTCTCGGATCGTCGTCCAAGAACAGTACATCTCACTTCTCGTTGCAGCACACTCGCTTCTGAAGCTCATCAAACCAACCCACGATCATTACCCAAAGGAAACGTGCTCCGTCTCCCACTGCAATTCATTCGTCAATGTCTCTCATCCGCACTCACGAACTTCTTCAGTTATGCATAACGTTCGGCCCGACATTGGACCAATCCCATGCTTGACCGTTACTCACCCAGCCGATTAATTTTACCACAAAAGTTTTCTTGTCTCTGACCTTCAGTACAAAAGCTGGGGAAAGCTTCTGCCAACCCCGCATATGGAGCCTCCGCCCTAAGATGATGCATCCCTGCACAGCGTCACGCAACGAAAAACCTGGTCCCGGCTCTTTTCTCGGCCATAACCCAGCTTAAGCTTGAGTGCCTCTTCAAGGGTTCACGACAATGTCGACCGTTAGAGCACGTTTTCTGTACGGAGTCTCCCTCGCTCTGTTCCTGAGCGGCGGAGTCTCCGCAGAGCTGCAAGGTAGCATGCATCATGACGAGACGATCCAAAGTCACCGTGCCAAGAACGAGTCAGTATATATAACCAAGCATGATGGCTTGATGCTTTTTCTTGTTCAGCAACCAGCTCTTCTCATCTCAATCATGTTCTTCAAGACGCTGCTCACTTCGGCCGTCGCCTTTGGCACTGCTTTTGCCCAGAGCAAGGCTGGCGTTGAAGACCTTGACAAACCCCGCAGAGACCTCTTCGAGAAGGATCTCTCCAAATGTCCCGGCTACAAGGCCACCAACCACCGGGAGACGAAATCAGGCTTCTACGCTGACCTGTCTCTTGCCGGACAGGCCTGCGATGTCTTTGGTATTGATCTCCCTGAGCTGAAGCTCGAGGTTGAGTATCAAACCGAGGATCGTCTGCACGTCAAGATCTTGGATACGAATAACACCGTTTACCAAGTCCCTGACGACATCTTCCCCCGTCCCGGTTATGGACAGTGGGCTTCACCCAAGAACTCGAAGCTCAAGTTTGACTTCAAGGCGGATCCGTTTTCGTTCACTGTGACGAGGAAGGATTCTGGGGAAGTTCTTTTTGACACTTCGGGCAGCAAGCTTGTTTTTGAGAGCCAATACTTGTACCTGAAGACAAAGCTCCCCGAGAGGCCTTATCTTTATGGTCTTGGTGAGCATAGTGATCCTTTCATGCTCAATGCCACCAACTACACCCGCACAATCTACACTCGCGATGCTTATGGGTAAGTCACTATGCTGGTCTCATCACCCTGATGCAATTTCTAAAGCGTTTCAGTTGCCCCAACGGACAGAACCTGTATGGAGCTCACCCCATTTACTTCGACCACCGCAAGGGCGGCACCCATGGTGTCTTCCTCCTCAACTCCAACGGCATGGACGTCTTCATCGACAAGAAGAATGGCGAGCAATTCCTCGAGTACAACATCATTGGCGGTGTTCTCGACTTCTACTTCATCGCCGGCCCCACACCCCGCGACGTCGCCAAGCAGTACGCCGAGATCACCACCCTTCCTCTCATGACGCCCTACTGGGGTCTTGGTTTCCATCAGTGCAGATATGGATATCGGGATGTCTACGAAGTCGCGGGCGTTGTGGCCAATTACTCAGCTGCCAAGATCCCTCTTGAGACTATGTGGACTGATATCGACTACATGGACCGCCGTCGCATCTTCACTATCGATCCAGAGAGATTCCCTGCTGATAAGTACAAGGACCTCGTTGACACTATCCACGCTCGTGATCAGCACTACATCGTCATGGTCGATCCAGCTGTGTACGATATGGAGCCTAACACAGCCCTCAACAGCGGTCTTGAGTACGATACTTTCATGAAGGAGCCTAATGGTTCAGACTACAGAGGTGTTGTCTGGGCTGGACCCAGTGTCTTCCCCGATTGGTTCAACCCGAACTCTCAGCAGTACTGGAATGAACTCTTCCAGAACTTCTTCGACGGCGAGCATGGTCCTAACATCGATGCTCTCTGGATCGATATGAACGAGCCCGCCAATTTCTTCAACCGCCCCTACCCCGGCAACAACACCACTCCCGAGAACTTTGCCAAAGTCGATGGTGATCCTCCCGAGGCCCCTCCTGTTCGAGACGGTCCTCCTGCTCCCATCCCTGGGTTCCCCGAGAGTCTTCAGCCACCATCTCTCCGCTCCACCAAGCGCGAAGTCACTGCCGTTGGAAAGACCACCAAGCGCTCCGTCGAAGTCCGTACAACTCCCCGCAACCGCGGCGTTGGTCGCTGGGCAGCCACCCGCAAGGTCTGGGGCCAGAACAAGTACGGCCGTCCCGGCCACGGCTGGCAGAACGGCAAGAAGACTGGCTCTGGCTGCGGTCCAGACGAGTGCAAGGGTCTTCCTAACCGAGAGCTCATCCAGCCGCCTTACATGATTCAGAACGGCGCTGGACCTACACTTGCTGACAGTACCACCGACACCGATCTTGTTCAGAGCGGAGACTATGTTCAGTATGATACGCACAACTTGTACGGCGCTCAGATGTCTTCTCATTCTCACAACGCTATGCGCTCGCGTCGCCCTGATAAGCGTGCTCTCGTCATCACACGAAGTACCTTTGCTGGTTCTGGCAAGGATGTTTCGCACTGGCTTGGCGACAACCTTTCTCAGTGGGATCAATACCGCTTCTCAATCTCCCAGATCCTGCAGTTCGCTTCTATCTACCAGATTCCCGTTGTCGGTGCTGATGTCTGTGGATTTGGTGGCAACGTCACTGAGACTCTTTGCGCCCGATGGGCTACCCTTGGAAGTTTCTATACTTTCTTCCGTAACCACGCCGATATTACTTCTCAATCCCAGGAGTTCTACCGCTGGCCCAAGGTTACTGAGGCTGCGCGCAACGGTATCTCCATCCGATACCAGCTTCGTAAGTCACCATTGCCACTCATTTGAACAATAGCTAACAGGAACAGTTGACTACATCTACACTGCCATCTACAAGCAGAACCAGACTGGCTCTCCTACCCTCAACCCCATGTTCTTCAACTACCCCAAGGACAAGAACACATACTCCATCGACCTCCAGTTCTTTTACGGCGATGGTATCCTCGTCAGCCCCGTCACCAAGGAGAACAGCACCAAGCTTGAGTACTACCTCCCTGACGACATCTTCTACGAGTGGTCCACCGGCAAGCCCGTCCGCGGGAAGGCTCAGTACGAGTCTGCCGAAGTCGACGTCACCGACATCATGGTCCACTACAAGGGCGGTCTCATCTACCCCCAGCGCGTCGAGAGCGCCAACACAACCAAGGCTCTCCGCCAGAAGGGCTTCAACCTTGTCATCGCCCCTGGCCTCGACGGAAAGGCCGAGGGTTCTCTGTATCTTGATGACGGCGAGTCTGTTATTCAGGACACAGCTTCTGAGATCGACTTCAAGTACAGCAAGGGCAAGCTCAGCTTTGATGGAACTTTTGAGTATGATGCTGGTGTTGGTATTGAGACTGTTACTTTGTTGGGTGTCAAGTCTAAGCCTCGGGGTGCGGAGCATGCTGAGTATGATGCTAAGAACAAGAAACTCGTGTTCACCGCAGATATTCCGTTGACGCGCAAGTGCCGCGTAGACCTGTTCTAGATAGAGGATGAGACCTGGTTATGATTACGATTCTAGCAATGACGATAGTTCACAGAAAGTATTAGCTTGCGTCTGACGTTCATGAATAAATATTAATCGATTATTCTTGTGGATTTTTGCTCCTTGTGACTTCAAAAGCGCGCCAATGTCGAGACCCTTGCGTGAAGCTCAACAGTTAGGGGACAAAAGGTTCATAGCTCTCATTTCAGTACGGAAATATGGAAAGCTTAAAGGTCATGAAACGGAATAGAACACAAATTACGAGAAATTCCTGAACAGGATTTGGAAGTCCAGTGATGACGCCCTAGGCATTGATCGAGTAGGTATGTCGTTGAATGACAAGGGATATTCAATTTAGTAATTGGCCAACACCATGCGGTTGCCTCATGATATATAGAGTTGACGTTGCAGAAATGACAAATACAGTGGAGGTGCGTTAACGTTGTCTGATAGTTATGGGGAGATGGGCTGACTTATTTTGCCGAACAATTTAAGCGGCCGATGACTGAGTCATCTCCCACTACAAAACCCCACGATGTAAGCATCTCTGCCTTCAACGAGGGCAGAACATCAAAGCTGTAGGAAGCACTCAACATGGCGACGACGCATACGACTCTCCAGGCGCCCTTTGAGGCAATTTCCCTAAGCAGTAGGAGTCAGAATGAAGATAACCAAGAGACTCGTCGGGCGGGGCGAGTATTTGAGGCTGACCCTGCATTCACGACAAGTCCAGCATCACGTCGACTGATCATCTCGCTACTGGTTTGTGCAAATATGATCCAGGTAATTGAGCCAAATCTGCAAGCTCTGAAGCTTTGGAGAATCAATGACTGATCTTTCACCAAGTTCATGTCCAATTGCATCACCATCGTGGGCGGTCTCGCTCTTAGCAAAGACCTTGGGCGTGAATCAGGTCCCGGCAAGGCGAATTGGATGGTCGCTTCGTATCCGTAAGTCTCTGCCCTCTCATTCTCATCTCGTACACGCTAATGATATCTGCAGGCTCACTCAAGGTGCATTCGTCTTGGTGACTGGCCGACTGGGCGCCATCTACGGCCATTCTCAGCTCACCCTTCTCGGCTGTGCAATCTTCACCCTCTTCTCTCTCATCAATGCCTTCACCAAGACCTATGACTCATTCATCGCCATGCGCGCTTTGACAGGTGTTGGCGGGGGTGTCTTTATGCCTAATGCCGTCTCAATTATCACCACTATGGTCCCACCAGGTCGATCGCGGAACGTCGTTTTGGGGTTCTTCGCAGCGTCGCCGCCTCTGGGAGGAATGATTGGTTCACTGATCGCGGGTGTGTTTATCGATAATGTTAATTGGACGTGGCTTTTTGTTCTCATGCAAGTGTTCTGTTGCTTTGCTGGGCCATGACTGACGCGTGTATTAGTGCTGGTATTGCGGCCTTCAATATGGCATGGTTGGAGTATCTCATGCCAAAAGAAACCCCCGTTGACAAAGGAGGGCATATTGATATTCCTGGAATCATCTTGGGACTAGGAAGTTTGCTTCTCTTCAACGTAGTATGCAAGTAAGTGCAACAGGCCCTTCGTAACCTCATCTGTGACTGACCATCATAGCCAAGCACCATCGGCTGGATGGAACACGCCGTACGAGATAGCCCTGTTGGTTCTTTCTGTAGTAATGTTCCTGGCCTTCTTGTTCTGGGAGAAGCGTTATGCCAAAGATCCCATCATGCCGTTGTCAGTCTTTCAAGCGCCGACCTTCACAGCTTTAGTCTTTGTTGTGCTCTTGGTACGTCTTGGTACTGTCAGACCTCTCTTAGTGGTTGATACACTAACGCACTAGATAGAGCTACATGGCATTCGGAATCGGGCTTTGGTACTCAACAAGCTGGCAGTACCTTCTGCGTGGAGTATCTGTCACCCAGATTGGCATTAATTGGGTACCGTTCGGGCTAAGCTCTGTGCTAGCCGTGTTCTTCGCAGCATGGCTAATTCCGCGTGTTGCAGCGCAATGGATCATGGCGATTGGAGTGACCGTCACGCTGGTCGGCAATATCCTCCTCGCAACAATGCCAGTACAGCAAACATATTGGGCGCAGGTCTTCCCAGCCATGGTTCTCTACGGTTTCTGCCCCGACTTGGTATATGTCGCCGCACAGGTAATCGCCAGCAACAGTGTCAGCCGTCGTCAACAGGGTGTCGCGAGCAGTCTGATTGGAACTCTTAACCTATACGGAAACAGTTTAGGTCAAGGCTTCGCTGGGACGATTGAAACGGAGATTGGAACGAATAACAACGATGATGTTAGGGGTTATCGGGCAGCTCTGTACTTTGCGGCTGGTCTGGCACTGCTTGGCTTGGCCTTGGATATCTTGTTTGTCAGAGTGCCGAAGGATCAGCGCGAAGGATGGGATGATCCGTCCGATAGCGGTGAACAAGAGCTGAATGGCATGAGTACCGCCGTTGAGGGACGGGCCTCACTGCGAACTTGAGCAGTGTCTTGGAATGGAAAACGGGGATTTGAAAGGGAGGGCATATTGATTGAAAAGCAAACACCTATTCAGTCGAGGTGGACGCTCCAGTATTTCTCCCCTTTGGATCCTTGTATAGGCATGACCGAGGGGGAAGGATGATTCAGATCTGCCCATTCGGTTCCTGAACATGGGAGAACTGCCTGTATGCTGTGATGCCTGGTTGAAGGTAAGGGGCAAAGGATCTGACCCCGACATAGTCCGTCGGTCGGGTTTAATGGCTAAATATAACTACATGGTAAGAATTGGAAATAAGAAGAATGAAAACCTGGAATTGTCTAAGCCCCATAGGCCCATAGTCAATGCGCAGCAAAAGGACCCAGAGCTCCGTTCAAGAACAGGCAATATCTCAAGGGTACCGCTGAAGGATCGCAGCCAAGACCCTAAGCGAGAGGTCTGCGCAAAGCCCGATTCGCCAGGCTGCTGAAGGATTCAAGACGAGACAGGTCCTTATTTCGATTAAGCTGTTATGGTAACGTCGACCCAAAATGCTCTCCACGAGTCAATGCATTAAAGATGTCGAATTTCCATCCCTTAGGTTCCATTTCAAAGCACCTCAACCTGCTCACAGTCTCAACCATCAAAATGCCTTTGTCACAGAACTTCGTGTCGAACCCGCTACGACGACGAGACGATGACGAAACAGAAGATGGTTGGTGCGAGATCGCGACCATCGAGGATCAATTTATTTGGCCTCTTGAAGGGAAAACCTGGGTGCGTGGACAAACACAGATGGTAGGCTGGGGAGCCGGCCGCGACGTCAACGGAACATGGGATCAAGGTAGCGCCAAAGTGAAGTTGGAGTTGAGGTGGTGGACAGGCACATATGGCCCAGGCCCAGACGATCTGAAACCCATAGTCATATTTGGTATGCCTGGTACTGTCTCAACAATCAACAGCACCGCTGACCGAGCATAGACAACAAAACCTTTGACTATCCGTCCTCAGACTGGAAGTTATGGAACCCTAATTGCACAGACACATACATGAACTACACCTGGACAATACCGATGGATTTGGATGTTGGCGACTCGAAATTCACAATGACGGTGTACGATGTGACGAACCGCAGTGATATAAGCATGTTGCAGAGTAATTTATTCTTCATCAGCGCGGACAACGGAACATCAACAGCAGATTCAAATACCAGCACCTCAACATCAGAATCCTCACAAGAAATGACAACCTCGACGGGTCTTGCAACTGGCGCAAAAGCAGGTATTGGCGCAGGCGTCGGCGTCTTTGCCTTGATCCTCCTCCTCGCGGGCTTCTTCCTTTACCGACGCAAGAAGCGACAAACGCCAAGCATCACCCCAGCAGATTCAGGTGGATTTGAAAAGCCAGAGCTTGATGCAGAATCGACGGGCATTTCTGAAGTTGACGGGACTGGGATACCTCCGCATCAAGCTCCGGATAACGCGATATACGAGGCTCCAGGGGTTTTGGTCCATGAGGCTCCCACTGGAAAGGAGCTGACGGTGGTGGAGAAGATGAAGTCAGCACGTCAGATTAATGAGGAACCGATTGAGATGTCGGCGGATTCACCCATGTCATCGCCAAAGACATCGCGGGACAGACTGAATAGGACATAGCATTAATAAAAATTCGGTAGCTTTGGTTAAGATCCAGCCTGTCACTTGGTGAGCCACATTTTCAATTGAGGACTTGCGTTTCGTAAGAACCGCTCGGCCGTCTTTGATTGATCACTACGTGGCACTGCAGTCTAACATTCGTGGTTAGTGTATCACTAGTATGCTGACAGACCCCTGCTATAACGCCTCACACTAAGACACCTCATCCCCTCGCCTCATCTTACGCCGCGATAAATACAACGCGTCCAAGTCTCGGTCCTTCCTGCGACGCGCGATGCTTTCAAAGCTTTGTGCACCATGTCGAGATGCATTTCTCTCTGAGCCGAAACCTCCGTATCGAGACTCAACAGTCTGCCAAACTCCTTTCCACGAAGCGCCGTGGAAAGCCTTCAAAAATGATGCAGGCTCGTCTCGAGACATAACCGAGTCTGTGAAGGAATGCGAATTCTGCTCCTTTGTTGTCGCATTCGCAGCCACGGACCAAGCCCTTGGCGAGCATGGAAACGGATCCTTTGCGGATAAAAGCAAAGCGTCTCGATGGAGGCAGGGCGCCCCAATGCTAGCTTTCTGGCGGTATAATGGGTATACCTATGAAGGCCATCTCTCAGCGGATCTCGGTCTAAGGAGGCATGGTTCTCGTTATGCTGATGGGCTTGATATACGGCTCTTTGGGGCCGAGGGTGCGTTGTTTGGCCGTTGCGAAATTGACTTGGCTAATTGTTGATAGATCCGCGTGTGAAAGGTCACAGACCGGTTGAAAAGACGTCGGAAAGTACATCTAGTGAAGCTAGTTTCGAGTGCTTATCGAAATGGATCAAGAACTGTTCGGATAATCATAAATTATGCAACAAACTACATGACCGCACTGGCGACAACAAGGACTGGCTTCCAGCTCGACTGGTCAAGATCATCCTAAATGCAGATGGTGTGCCTGAGACTGTCAAAGTGGTTGAAACAGACAAAGGCGATATCCTTACCTCCAACATAGAATATGCGACGTTAAGCTATTGTTGGGGTGAACAAGCTTTCACCAAACTACTTAGAACCAATATTGACAGCATGACGACTGCTGGAATGCCTGTCAATGACCTCCCTGCAACATTTCGTGATGCTATCACTGTCACAAACCGTCTTGGTCTGGAGTATATCTGGATAGATGCTCTTTGCATTATTCAACTTGATGCAGAAGACTGGAACTTACACTCGGTGACGATGGCCAAGGTCTACTCATACTCAGCAATAACACTTGCAGCCGCAGCGTCATGGAACGCACATGGGGGGCTCTTTCGCCAACGCAAGCCTGCAGGTATCAACGGTGCGAAGGTCAATCTCAAATGGCCATCCCGCAAGATGGAAGGAGAATTCTATCTCGTGCCGATAGATCCTTGGAAGAAGGCAGTCGCAGACTCACCACTGCTGAAGCGGGCATGGGTATTTCAAGAACGGCTGCTATCGCGAGGAACCGTATACTTCGCACATGATATGCTCTATTGGGAATGTGGCGAGCTCTACGCTTCAGAGCTCTATCCCGAGGGAGGGCCTTGGGATTTGCAATATCGATTCAAGGGATTCGATATTTCTGACAGGCTTCCATCTGGCGTGCAGTCAGTGGATGATTACAGGTTCAAGCATGTATACACGGAGCTTCTCACGCGAGAGTTGAACGCAGGGAAGACAGTTGATGAAGAGATGTTTCTCTACGTATGGGCTTCCGTGGTGGCTCAGTACAGCGTTGGCAAGCTGTCGAAAGAGAGTGATAAACTTATTGCTATTGATGGTGTAGCTGAGCAGTTGACGAGTATTGTACCAAGAGAGCAGTATCTTAACGGACTCTGGAGACAAGAGAACCTTCCACTTTCTCTGCTATGGCGCACGGACAGAGAAGAGAAACCGCCCAGCATCCGCGTCGCGCCGAGTTGGTCATGGGCATCTGTCTACACGCCCGTTGACTTCAACTTCTTGTTCCGAGCACAGACCGAGCCCAAGGTGGTCACAAAAGTCATCGATATCATCACCCCCGAAAACGAGCCAGAAAGCGTTGAGATGTCGCGTCCAGCGGCACTGGTTCTCCAAGGGCCTCTCACAGAAGTGCGCTTTCGCTCTGCTTCACGCAGTGCAGTAGGACCACTACATTCGTACTGGTGGATGAGCCCCAACACGATGAAGAGTCGCATCAAGTGCGTGAAGCCAATTCACCTGAAGCCTATGCTTGTATTCATTGGTAAAGGTTTGAAAGCAAATTATCCATGTCATATCTCGCCAGATAGGGAAGTGCCAAAGAACAGTCGAATCTTTGCGCTCAAGATTGCGGAAACTGATATTATACATCCTGGGCAGGAGAGATTACAGTCTGAGTGCGGCTTATTGCTGATCGCAGATCGAGAGAGAGGTACGTTTAGGAGAATTGGCATGTTTGAGATTTCTATTGGGAAAATGAAGAGGGACTGGGCGGACCAGAAGACAGCATTCACGCCGTTATCTGAATTGAGGGAGGATATATGGAGCGATTTAGGCATAGAAAAGAGGTTCTATCTTGAGAAGGATGATACAGCTCGATACACTGTTAAGATAATTTGATAGTGAGGTTCCATAACCGTTGGCATTTCATTTTCTAGGAAGAAAGTATATAATAATAATAGTTATCGGTCCCTCTCGGGTGAATCCGTGGCTGTGAATGTCAGCTGAAGCTATTTGACTCTGGCGCTAGTAACACGCAAAGACACGGAAGGGAGCTAGGGACCTTGGCATAGCGGGCGCCGCGGACGGATACGGAGGCGGTCAGTGATTCAGTTCAGCTTTGCTAGTTAGGATTTACAGTTTAGCAGGAAATTACCGTATGCAGCACGAAAATTGAGCCTCGGTACACCTCCAAGAACGTGAGTCGGCCTAGAATGATTGGTGTCACATCAGTATCACGATGATGCCGTACAACAACCCTTCAATCTCAACGGATCGTCGAGTCTATTCAACACCCGAAATGTCTCACACTCACCGCCAATTCCCATTGTTCATGCTGTATCACCCTGTATCTCAGAGCAAACATCAGGCCCAACATGTCTCAAGCCTCCTTATCTTGGCACCAAACACTTTTAAGCTCACAACGCGCCCGCGCACGCGCGTCCGCTTGCATAACTCAAAACCAACATAAATTAAGCCACGAATACTCTAACCAGGGCCGGGCTGTAGATCCACCCGCTGATCGATGACGATGCCCCCAGCCACAAAAACTGCCGTGATTATCATCTCATCCCTTTGTACTACGCATTCCTCTTCCTTCTCTTTCATCATTCTCACGATAGCTCATACTTGACTTTACTGTATACGATATACATACGCACCATGGCAAGAATTGCAGAGGGCCTGCCGATGGCTGGCTCGACGACTACTATTACGACGCAGAGAAAGAAGAGGCCCATTGAAGCCAAGGCGCTGACGACCGAGGTTCAGACGTTGGCGGATGCTGATGTTTGGGGTCGTGCAGCATTTGGGAGGTCGTGGCTGCGATCTCTTGTTGGCGCATCGCCTCTGTTTCTCGCGCCAATGGCTTCCATATCCATCTTCATCACGCTGGCCGAATACGAAGGATCGCTCTCCCTCTTCGCAGACGCCATCAAAGAACACGGTTTCTGGACCATTTGCGCCCAGTACGGCCCCCATATCACCACCCAAGGCATCGCCGCAGTGATCTGCTGGGTCGGAATCCAAGCCTTTCTGTACTGCCTACTACCCGGAGAGCAACACCAAGGCCAATTGACACCAGCCGGCTATCTCCTCAGCTACAGAATCAACGGCCTCTCAGCCTGGATCGTCACGCATCTCCTCTACGGGATTCTCAGCTGGATGGGCATTCTGGACCCTGGCTTCATCCCCCGCAATTGGAGCAGCTTGATTGGAGCTATGAACCTGGCTGGGTTCGTTATTTCGGCACTTGCGCTCGTCAAAGCATACGTAATGCCGACGCACCCAGAAGATAGGAAGTTCAGCGGTGAGATGATCACTTTTTGAGTTTTGGGTGTAATTAAACGCTAATTTGATATCGACAGGGTCGTTCCTATACGACTTCTTCATGGGGGTTGAGTTGAACCCGCGATTGGGTGAGAGCTTCGACCTCAAGCTTTTCAGTAATGGCAGGGCTGGAATGATGGTGTGGACCCTGATGTAAGTCTGGATATTTTGATACGAGAACGCAAACTTACGTGAGGCAGCGACTTTTCGAATATGGCGTATCAGTACCAGAACCAGGGTTATGTTGAGCCATCGCTTATCCTTGTCACCGCGTTACAGACTCTCTACGTGGTGGATTTCTTCATCAACGAATCCTGGTATTTGCGCACAATCGACGTCAAATTCGACCACTACGGCTTCTATCTCAGCTGGGGCTGTTTCTGCTTCTTACCAACAACATACACCATCCAAGGCCAATATCTCGGCCGCTACCCGTCCTCAGCTCCAACAGCTTATCTAGCATTCTTCTTCGCCCTCGGAGTAGCAGGCTACATCATCTTCCGCTCCGTCAACCACCAGAAAGAAATAGTACGACGCACTGGCGGAAAATGCACCATCTGGGGTAAGCCAGCAGAGTGCATAGTCGCGTCCTTCAGGACTTCCGATGGCCGGCAGCACAGGAGTTTGCTCCTCTGCAGCGGTTGGTGGGGATGGTCTCGGCACGCGAACTACCTGGGCGATCTGATTCTTAGCTTCAGCAGCTGTGCGCTGGTGGGTAGTACGAGGGCTGTAGTGTGGACGTACGCGGTGTGGATGACAGTGTTGCTTGTGCATCGGTGTATACGTGATGAGAAGAGCTGCTCGGTTAAGTACGGTGCCGCGTGGACTGAGTATTGCAAGCGTGTGCCTTGGCGCTTCATTCCTGGCGTTTGGTAAGATATGAAGTTGTAGGACTTTATTCCAGTGAGCTTTGTGCTACGCTTGGTGTATGATTGTGAAACAGCGTGGATAGATGGTGTTACTTGTGCTCGGAGTGAAAGCTCTGCCCCGGTCTAGACTCGATAGATTTAGCTTGTTGTGCAGGATATGCATATTATACTCGTGAATAAGAAGTTTTTCTCTTTCTGTGTAACAAATGTGTTACCAAATTGCTCGTAACTTGCACCAAGGTGTCACGCTGCTAGTCAACCACATAGAATGGCTGGGTGAGGTCGCATATAGGCATCATCACCGCCTTTTTCTTCCCGTCTGTTGTCTCAGTCTAATCACCATGATGTTGTCCAAAGTTACACCATCCTTTCCCCTTACTTAAATTCTACCATGTGTGGAGTCTACCAAGTTAGCCTGGCGCAAGTGATCAAATAGGGAGAGATAGTGCCTTGAGGGTATATATTAGGCACATCTGTCCAATGTTCGAGGCTGTCTTCTTTCACAGATCATGCACGTCACGTTAAGCCATGGAGCGGCATAGCCAAATCATCAATGATGTTGCCGACAAAATTCGTGACTTCTACAAGCTCCGCCAGCCATATCGCGTCTTTCATGGTTCTTCAAGCAGTACTCGTCCTCGCCATACGACTGACACGAATGTTATCGACATCAGCATGCTATCCCAGGTTATTGTAGTCGACTCCGCCCAAAGGACCTGTCTTGTGGAGCCCAATGTACCGATGGATCGACTCATCGAAGCCACGATGCCATACGGTCTGATACCCCCAGTGGTGATGGAATTTCCAGGGATCACAGCTGGAGGAGGCTTTGCAGGGACGTCTGGGGAAAGCAGCTCATTTCGACACGGCTTCTTCAACGAAACGGTGAATTTTGTCGAAATGATACTTGGAAACGGAGACATAATCCGGGCATCGCGCCAAGAACATGAAGATCTGTTTGATGGTGCTGCGGGTGCTGCTGGGACTTTAGGCTTGGTGACATTGATGCAAGTCCGACTGATCGAAGCGAAACAATTTGTCAAGATAACGTGCCACAGAGTTAACAGCGTGTCGACTGCTACCTCTACAACGAAGCAGTGCTGCGAGAATGTGGATGTTGACTATGTTGATGGTATTCTCTATTCGAAGGAGCATGGCGTTGTCATAACGGGCGAGTTGACCAACACGAAGCCCAGTGACTATCCGATACGAACTTTCAGTAACGCAGGAGATCCTTGGTTCTATCTTCATGTGAAGGAACAGACTGAACATCTCCCCCCCTCGGCGACAGTCACGGAATACATACCACTTGGCGAATATCTCTTCCGGTACGACAGGGCTGCCTTTTGGGTCGGCCGCCAAGGATACACATACTTCAAGATCGTCCCATTCAACAGGTTCTTCCGCTGGCTTCTGGACGACTTCTCTCACACCCGAACACTATACCATGCACTCCACGCAAGTCGAATATCCGACCAGTTCGTAGTTCAGGATCTGGCGTTGCCATACGACACAGCTGAAGCGTTTATTGACTGGGTCGACTCAGAGTTGAGAATATGGCCAGTTTGGCTTTGTCCTCTGAAAGGCTGTCGAACACCTACGTTTCACCCTGTTACGAAAGCCTCCTCAGATACTGGCAGAGGGAATAACATGTCGCAACCGATGCTCAACATAGGTGTTTGGGGTTGGGGACCTTCAGACCCAAAAGCGTTCAAGGCAAAGAATCAGGATCTCGAAGAGAAATTAATGGAACTGGGTGGTCGCAAATGGCTCTATGCACATACCTATTACACTGAGGAGCAATTCTGGGACTTGTATGATCGGACCTGGTACCAGCGGCTCAGAGACCGCTATTTTGCGACAACTTTACCAACCGTCTACGACAAGGTGAAAAATAGGGATCGTGATTTGGGCGGGAGGGAAGATGGAGTTTGGAGACTCGGGACGTTGTTGAATAAGTGGCCTATTGGCGGAATCTATGGCATGGTACTGGCTTTCTACTCTGGGGATATCAATCTGCATCGGCGAGCGAGATGGAGGTATACGAACCAGTAGAGCATTTCATGTTGACTGAGTCTCGAGCTCATTGATATCATTGGCCTGTAAATCGCGTGACCTTTCAGCTCGGCAGGGATTCTGAAGCCACAGCATGCTTGTCCTCACAGTTTCTTCACATGCCTTCGCACTTCAAAGTCGACCATCTCAACTCCAATAAACATCAATGAAATTAACAATTATCAGCATTTTCAGCACTAGTCGATAAGGGGTACATTTCTTATTCGCAGGTGTTCTGATCAACTGCGTTGTAGTATTGCTTCCTTCCTGACTCCAACGCTGCATGCAGATCAATATCTTGGCAGACGGCAGCATGCATGAAGATGACGTTTGAGTAAGCAAGGCTCTCCAGGCAGCAAGACAGAATCACAATCCCAATCTCTGCCCAACTCATCTAAATATCCCTCATCATCAGGAACTAGCCCCAAAGCAGACCCGCGCCGTCGTCGTCAAAATGGTGGAAAGGAGTTTCCAGTACCTCCCAAAGCTCAACTTCACCGACATCCCATTTAGACAATTTACCATCCCCAAGGACTGGAGAGCATGGGAGGTAGCATGGCTTTATCGCCTACCCGCCATCATCACTCATGCGAGCCATCCTGCTAGATTGGTCGAGACCGGGTGTACCGTTGATAATGTTATCGATTGTCATAAAGCATGTGGAAGCGAAGAGCACATGTTTTCGAACCCCGAAACGCTATGGAACTGCCTGACATTGGCGACAGTTGCTATGATGTCTACCAACCGTGGGCCAGATACCATCAGCAATGAGACTTTGGAGGAAGTGGATAGGAGGTTCAACACAGGTCCTTTGGACGAGTTCTGGAAACATGGTGCATTGCTGAGCTACGTCAAATGCGCGCTACAGTCTTGTTCCGACTCCAAGTTTGGCGGCTGTCCACCGGATTTGTGGTTGTTTCAATGCCAAAAGATCACATTTGAGAACATCAAGGACCTGGGAAGAATCATGAGTACCGAGTACTGCGACAAGGCTGATCCTGGAATTGACTACGATATTGCAGGGCCTGGCGTGAGTTCTACAACACCAGAAACGAAATAAGTTACTGACCACTTGCAGATAATCGTGGCATATCTTATCCAGTTCACGATAGTCCTATTCTTTGCCCTGTGCTACAAGATCACCAAGACCTGGATAAGAAACTTCACTCTGATCTCGCTCCTTCCATTCCATGGACCTGATGAAGCCGTCAAGATAGCCTCCCAATGGCAGAAAGTAGTCTCAAGAAGCAGCTTCGGTATTGCAGTTGCGTCAACTCTTGTCGATCTCCAGGAAGCTCAGGCTGTATTTCTCGGCACCATCTCGATAGCCGCTATCATCACCTTCTCAGGTTTCAGCGGAACGGGACTTGGTAACATCAGTTCACTACTCTCCTGGCTGACAAACAACCTCACTGTAAGGGGCATGGTATCGGCAGGGATGTATCCCCTACTGTTTGTTCAGCTTATTCTTCAAAAGACTCACCATCGTTGGTGGTATACACTTGCTCTTGTGTTTACCAACTGGGTTCTTGTTATACTCATTGTTCGTCCCCAGACTGTTGATGAGCCTTCGCTATTAGAGCACTTTACCGACTCTTCTCCGTTGGAACGCTGTGGGAACCATACTGGGCCCAGGACGTTTTGTCAGACATTCAACAAACCCGCGGAGAGAGGGTCAAGTTCCACTGCGGGTGAAGGGTTGAGCCATCTGGATCGCGATGCGGAGAACTTCTTCAAGTTCCACTCCAGGATACAGGCACCCATGCACGTAGTTATGACATTCCTGATACTCGATTGGCTCCTTGCAATGATCAAGGTGTATTTCTCTGAGTGGAGTGACCGGTTATCTCGCAAAGCCCATGCTTTGACGGAAAGCCCACCTTTGCGTCTGGAGTCGTCTCATATACAGAGGTACTTCTTGCTCTTCACGGAAGCTATCTGGATTTCAATGGAAGTCCTCACTATCGTCATGGGCGTACTTGGGGTACACGAGTTTGCGGCATTTATGCACCTACTCGGCGGCGGACGATCGGGTAACGAAAGCAAGGTTGCCCTATCGAAATGGGGCTTTGGACAGCTGGTAGCAGTATGTGTTTGGGTTCCTGTGATACTCAAATTTGCTTCTCTTTTGGTTGGTAAGTCGCAATCACTCCCTTATCTCGCCAAGTCTGCGCTTATAGCTGACAAATCGAAGACGGGGCTCTTCCTGGTTGGAGAAAGCGTTTCGGCCAGTTTATCGAGATTACGCAGCGCGAAGAAACAGACACTGATGAGAATGATATTGGCATGGAAACTTTGCTTCCGTCCAGGCCTCCTAAGAGGGGTCAGACGGTCGAAGGAGAGGGGCATACTTTAACGGCGAGGCGATCCTGGGGCAGAACGTATGATTAGTAGGGAATAGCCTTGATTTATGCGTGAAGCAAGAGACTTGGCTGCTGAAACATGTCATGGTGGCATGCTCGTTGTACGTATCGTGATTCTGTGCTTGGTGAGGATGAAGGAGTTTGTCGAGGAATTGCTGAACTTACCTGGCCAATTAGCTACCCCATAGAGCCATCTAGGCCCAGCGAATTGGCTTGAATCCGAGCTGAAAGACCTAACTAGGCGCTATCGGTTTTTAGCGTGTAACTTCAGCCCCAAACGGGACTTTCATACAGAATCACCAGACCATTTCGAGAAATAATGCCCCCAATCTTCCCTCATGCATCTTGCAGCATTTGTCTCATTCTGAGCGCTTTATTTCACAATGGCTTCATATAATCCCGACAGAACCTACGCTCGCTGGTCTCTCCGAGACGTGCCTCGTACCCCCGCGACAGACGTCCTCCCCATAGGACCCGAAGCAGATGGAATTGAGACAGTGTTTGACGATGATTCGCGCAGATTAGTTGATCCAGCGCAAATCCAGCCTGGAGGGAAATATCATTGTAGGTTCATGAGGCATTTCGATATCGGCGACCCAGAGTTAGCCCAGATCTGACACTACAGTTAGCTATTGTCAAACTCCAGATTCGATTTGAAGGCCAGGATCCTAGCGACACGCGTCATGCCCAAGCTACAGGATGGCTAATCATGCCCCATCTCATCATCACCGCCGCCCACTGTGTTTATGACCATACCCACGGCTTCGGCAAAGCTGTTCATGTCCGCGCTTTCGTGGGATATAATGGCAAAAACTCTATTGACCAGCCTGGTGTTCAATTCCGCAGAGGTCTCAAGGTCGTCGTTCCGAAAGACTGGATTATCAGTGACACCAACTGCGCCAGCGATGTCGCCTTCATCAAGGTGGAGGAATTCGACAACATCGTTCGTATTGGTCAGCAGCCTACTACAGGTTTTTTTAATAGGATACTTTTGAGTGTGGTTGGGTACCCGTGTGACAAATCCTTGGGCGATGAACGAGGGGCGCAAATGTACGAGATGGCCAGGAGAACAGATTGTGATCTGTCGAAAACAGCCTTTAATTTGCTTGAGCACACTATATCTTTCGCGAGTGGTAAGTTACAATATGTTATATAAGTTACTTGCAATACTCATCATTGCTAGGTCAATCCGGGTCGCCTATTCTCATCAGTGATGAAAGCAAGGCTATCGGCGTATCTTCGTATGGTAATGGAACCAGGAACACCGCAACTGTGTTTCGAGGTAGTTTCGGAACCTACCTCAGCGGCTTGTCCGCTGTCATGTTTGCCCTGGATCGTGGTCCCGCTGGTAGCGAAGATATCAGCTACGTCATGACCACGGGCCGCACCGAGGGCAGTGCGACGCCAGAGCCCATCAGTGATGGTAGAACCTTTTGGGCAATCTTCAAGAAGGTTACCAGCGTCGGCCAAAGAATTGATGATTCGGTATTACGAACTGGATCCCCTTTCATGGGCCAGGTGGGCAGTCCCATCGCTGCCGTTGCCGGTACTGCACTCGGTGTGATGAGCAAGCTGGGTGCAGACGCTTCGATCGATGTTGGGTCCGTCCATGTCAACTACAGGCAATTTGCTGCACGTGCAATTGTCGCAGAGGCTGCAATGCAGACAATAATCATGATGGATCCTCACAAGGTGAACGAGTTCAGAATATTCGACAAGATGGAGGATCAATTCCCCGAGACGAAGGATGTTGTTCCCAGGGTTGCAAAGCTCATCACTCCTGGAATCATTGAGTCTGCACTTCGAATCTCAGTCAATGCGCAGGCTACGGGCGAGGGAAGATCGAGACTCTACCCAAAGCTCCCACCTGTGAACGGTTCTCTGAGCGACGATGCCAAAAGGTTTGCTGATGCCTTCACCCGCTACACAAATCAAGGCGATGGCAATGAGATGTCTGAGTTTCTTGCAAGCATCGTTAAAACCGCTTTATTTGCTGGTTCTCCCAACATGGAGGCCATTACAAGAGTCGTCGGCGAGTCTGAATTGAGTGTCACCGACATGTCCACTCATGTTGAGATTCTGTGCCATAGATCTCTTATAGGAGACGTTTGTCTGCAAAGTCTACTAGCTTTGCCCCTCGATCATATGATGCAGAATGGTCTGTTTGATCAATTTGTCAGCACAGTAGGAAAGATTGGAAGAATTGTCATCGCAGTTGCCCCTGTTGTCACTCAAAATGTTTTGGAGAACATCAGACGGGAGTAGTGACAATAAGTTGGTTAGTGTTAAGAAATGGGTGTCAACTAAACATGCTCCTACGTATGGTGAGGTTGTAGCTCACAGTACTCGATGCAGCCTTGAAATATATGTGAGAATCTCAGCAATTCTTGGTATCTCTGGTTTTTCCATTCATATAATCTTGCTCCAAATAGCGCAATGTATCTGCGGCTTACCGCAATATAGTTTCCAATACTTTTCTATTCTGTAGCTGTTTATCAGAGCCCCTTTAGATTCTGAGGCCTTCCAATGTCTCACAGGGGTGTTGAAAATGTGCGGGGCTCGAGATACGATTGGTCCGTCTTGCAGAGATCAGCCTTTCACAGCAGGGGATGACCGGCTGTATTTCTACCGGTATTTCTTTCCATACTAGGACTAGAGGTGCTTGTTGAGTACAGGGCCTGAGGTTTTATGGTGGTCAGATACTTTTCAACCGTCAAAGTGGCGGCTTTTCAGACTCTCACGGAATTTTGGAATTTGACGAATCCGAAGCTTGAACTAGCAGCAGGATCAGGAGTTTCACAAGAGCAATGTAGCACGAAAGGATTCATAAACGCAGTTGTATATAAATTTGAGAGAAACGGTTAACAATATCTGTTCTATGACCATACAGTTTAGGTGATCTCCCAGATCAAATACCTAGCCGCGATAGAGAAGTCGAAGGTCGCGCCCTCTTCTTCCCGAGACTATCGATCAATTTCCCTATCTCTCCTGACACACCATTTCTTCACAGAGCGGCTACATGGGCTCATGTAGAGCCAGTCGGTAGGCATCTTACTCTTTCTGATCTGAACCCATCCACATGCGGTGGATATGGTAGGGCTGAATGAATCTGGGGTGGGGAATGGGAGGCCAGGGTTGAATCTCTATCTCATCCTTGATGGTGCTGGTGACATTGACACGTTGCGGGTCGTTTTCATGATCGACAATCTTAGCCCAAGAAATGGTCCACTTGATGAACCCTCCTTCATAACTGGCAGCAACCAGCTTGATGAACTCAGGGTTGAAATCAATGTTTACCAAAGAAGCCAGCTGCTTAGGGACCCGAGCGTTGATCTCGAGGGTACCCTTATCCGAGAGATAAAACTCTTTAGGAGGGTAGATAGTACTACTGGGTGGTTTCTTGTCGGAGCTGCTGGTCAGAGCAGCGGTATCGTCTCCGGCAACCTGAAGAGACATAAAAATGTTCTCAAGAGGCTTGACCCCCTCAGGATACTGAATGCCGATCTCAGAAGTGCCAAAGGCGGTGTCGACCAAGACCGACTTGTTGTTGAAGTTGGGGATGGGCAGAAGAATTGGAAGTTCAAAGTTGAAGTCGACATCCTTCTCTTCAGGGAGCTTAGAAAAGCCACCACTGTAAGCCTTGACGGCAAACCGGAGTCCACCCTCCCAGACATCCTGTTCAAAGAAGGGGGAGCGGAAGAGTCCGGGGATCTTGCCTTCAGCATGCAGAATGAGCTTGCCAGAGAGCGCCTTATACTCTGCTGTGATGTGCTTGGGATCAATAGGAACAAGAGAGGCCATTTTGAGAAATATTAGAGTGGTTTTGAGCTGAGGGAGATGAAGTGTCTGATAGTTGATGATTGAATTCGTTGGTGAGGATGTTTACAGGCATTTATAATAGATTTGAGACACGGGGCGGCAGGTATTTTTCTCGGTGGCTGATATTCTTCAGCTGAAAGCTTTCTCTAAAGGGTCATTTATGTTCTGTGATCACAATAACATGATGCATATCCAATATTGTTTGAGAAGGTTTGGATATCACATCCGCATACGGTCTTTTCCCTAGCCTTGATTCTCGCATCTAAGAGGCTCCAGTACGAAAGACCTATGAGCACTCTCACATTCGTCCTTGGCCTACCTTTGGATTTGCACACGCTTGCCAGAAAAGAATCTCATTTACCGTATTAGGCTCACCCAGCTAGCCACGGGCCGCAGGGGGGGGGCGAAGCTGACCGTTCAATGTCAATGCCAGACCCAAAAGTGGAAAGGATCACCTCTTTTTCGTGTCAAATCACAGCATTTGGGCAATGCTGCATATCGGAAAGGGATAGTTGATGTGATAATGCAGCCTCTTGCACCAGGACGGCCCATACCGTCCTCAGTTCCGCCCGTTACAGACGTGGCGCATGCTTGAACTACCTTATCAAGTTAGTCGATGTAACGCCGACGAACTCCATATTTTTATGTGACAGCCATGGTTCATTGATGTAAAGAATTCTATCATATTGCTACCTGAGAGTGACGCTATTGATGTGAATATTGAGATAATTAGAATTTGGCTGAGCTGAAAGCTTTCTTTTGAGGGTAATAAGTGTTGATCACATATGTAGATGTCTCACTTCCCCATGGAGCCTTCTATCACATCGGCGCTACGGTTCGTGAGTGGCTGTACGCTTTGCCGGCAGTTATCTTGCCGTCGCCTTCTCTGCTCATCACAAGCCAGGGCTGTTGGTTTAATTGTCAGTTCTGATTTGCTGCATGGTCACATGCGTAGAGCAGCTATTGCCGGGTCGGGCCCGGAAAGGTGAAGAAGCTCGGCGATGATAATGAACCCCTTGAAGATTGATGGGAGATAAATATTGCTTGTTGTATCACATGGAGGGTGGTGAAGACACAAGTTCTCTTGGTCAAATGGCTGCGAAAAATTCCAGCTTAAGCAGTGTTCAAGAATCCCATAGCCAAGACAGGAAGCAAAGACACTACTGAAGTAGAGTTCCACAAGATTAATCCAATACAAATAATACATATCTAACAATACCAATGTTTTAACTACGATCTTTACTCCTCTCCGTTATCTCTACCCTTGTGCCTTTCACCAAATACTTCAAATGTCGATAGAAGTTCTAGACTAATAGCTTCGTTCACCATATGTGGTTCAGAAGTTACCATCGAGAGGAGTCAGCAGATGAGAGGGATAACTTGTTGCATCTAGTTTCTCTAGATGATAGCTGAGGTTGCTGGTAGCGTACTTTGATAGCGGATAGCTTTATCGTATCTCACTGGGAATTCTCTCTCATCTAGCATTTTCTGCGAAGTCCATAGGAACATTTGTCATTGCAAGAGCCAAAGTCCTTGCTAGCATCCACGCCATGGTCAGATTCCATGTCAAGATAGGACAGGTATCGAGATAATCCAAGCACATCGCTGATACATACTGTATGAGTTCGCACTCTCCAACAACGGACATCAGCATCACGGCCGAAGTCGTGTTGAAGCTCAATAAATGAATGATAGGCTATAGTCACACATTCTTTCAGGAAAGAAAGGATGTAAGCTCCGTGGGGCGCAATGGTTGGCTTGCATGCGTTACACAAATAAGAATGTTGGTTTGGTTCTGCTGGCAACCCGCCCAGTTGTGCCATCGTTAAGTTAACATCCAGCACTAGCAAAGAGAGATAAACATTTTATTAAAAGAAAAATTCATAATTAATCTTATCTTATGCTAAGTATTTTAATTGGCATTAGATGTTAGTAATAGTAGTTGTAATACTGTCTGAAGTAATTCATGGCCAAATTCCAAAACCGCATGCATAAGCAATGCCACGGAGGAGTGCCTCGAGGCGGACTGACCACACTTAGGCATAATCGCATTAGGCGTAATGCACTGCTGATCTATAGATTTGTTGGAAATCTGTATTTGTAATTGCGAACACTGCCCAGTGGTAATTCAAACACGTTGTGAGATGTCATTGGTAGCCTCGTTCGGTACTTGCACAGTTGTACCTACTTGAAACCCGCTTGACAATGGAACCCCTCATGAGGGTTTTCTTTCTCCTCTCATCCTTCTCAACTTAGCAACCATGGCAGAACTGACACTGGCTATCATTCCCTTGGGAATAAAAGTGACATCTGGTCTCGTGAAATATCTAAAAGGCTTCAACGGTCACGATGACGACCGTACTCGACTTGCATGTCAGGCTGAGCGATTTGGAAGCGTGTTTCAATCACTTGACACCGCTCTAAAACGTTCCCAGCTTAACCCAGAACTTTCTGCCTCGGCATCAGAGGCTTCTGCTTGTCTCGGAGAATGCCAAAGGGCATTGGAAGAACTGGACACCCTTCAACAGAAGATCTTTGCCACCACTACCAGCGCTGGAGCGACGACTCTGCACGCGCGTACGAAAGACAAGATCAAAGATGGATGCAAGAAGGCCCTGTATCCACTACGAAAATCCGATATCGAAGCTTTACAAGAAGCTTTGAACAACCTTTCAGCAACGCTCAACCTCGCTCTAGGAATGCTTCAGCTGTAAGGTGACCCAATCCCGATGAATTACTCGTGCTTATGAACTTCAGAGATGAACAGTCTTTGGCAAAAGAAGCTTTGAATGATCAGATGGTTGAGATTAAGAAAAATACAATCATCATCTCCAATGCATCGACGGCTATTGAAGAACTACGCCAACCTACCACGAGAATTGATGTGGCCCTTCCCGTTCTCCAGACTTCCGTCGAGTCTATTGTTCCTCAGCTAGACCAGAGGTTTGACCAGATATCTGACCAGCAGCTTCAGATACAAGCTCAAATCAAGTCAATCTTTGACATGGCCAGCGCTATAAGATATCATCATGATCGCCTTGGTACAAACCAGCTGTTCTCGTATACTCACTCTGGAGAACTAGGCAACTATCTTCCGACTCGTGGGACAGAACCCGAACTAGCTACTCTTTCCAAAATATACGATTCGGTACCGACGTGTTCTTGTCAGCTACGACGCGTTCGTCAGAGGAAAAGGTTTGCCCTGGGGCCTGTGCATTTCGCCGAAGAGATGGTATCCAACCCCTGCCACGAGAAAGGCTGCCTCTTCTTCATCCCGTCTTCAGCCTGCGAAAAGACACGAACCGTTAGTTTTACAGGTTTGACTTCATTTCTGAGAAAAGGGTTTGAAGTGTCATTCTCTACTTGCGCTCGCGCTGGGCGGCTCAGCATCAGCCCATCTTTTACCTACTTTCCCGTGGTCGATAGGAACGTTGCGCCAGCATTCTTAGTTATTTCCATTCTTGCCTCTGCAACATGGCCCAGGATCATTAATGAGAAAAGATCCAAAATAATTTTAAGCGTGGCGCAGCAAAAGATCCAAGAGTTGTTTTGTTCAGGGAGGGCAAGTCCTAATGACATAACGCGAGAGAGTGAAACCCTGCTTCATCACCTGTGTTTTATAGTAAGACCAAAGGAGGCCAAATAATGTCTATGCAATTGACTAACTTCTTTAGATATTATTGGAGACGGGAGATTTGCAGAGAGCGAATTCCCCATTCGTGCGTTGGACGTGTGAAGGCTTGGTCAATTTTCTTGTTGCCGCAGGTACATCAGTCACAGTTCGCAACAGTATTGGACAGTGCGTACCCCAAATCTACACTAGTAGCTTCAACTCAACAATTCTCAGGTTAGCATTGCAGAGAGTTATCGGTGGGACCTTTGTTCCCCCTTCTATCTATGGGCAGCTGAATGCTGGGAATGACGGAGAGGATCATGGCACATTTTGGTATTCCTGTCGGCGCAATAGGCGTGGACTCCTCAATTATTACGATCATAACCACAATTTGGCAATCAGTATGTTCCACTATCTCGTTTCACTCTTTACTATGCTCCTAGAAGGCTTACGGCATGCCAGTCCACTACGGTCCTTTAGGCTTGGCAGTCATTCACAACAATTTACTAGAAGTGGAGCGACTCATCTCCCTGCATCCTCATATTCTCGAGGAGATTAGCAGCTTTGGAGAGACACCGTTACATGTGGCCATCTACACACTGGATATCCTGGAAGCCCTGGCCAAGAAAACAAATCCTGAAATTTGGATTCAACAGGACGATGATGGCGTGACTGTTCTTAACCTTGCAATAGAAGTCAGCCATGAGATTTGTAACTCGAAAGAAGATTTGGATGAACTATGTTGTCCTTGTACATTACCTCTTCGGATCATCCTAGCCAACGGATGTCCCATTATCCCTCACCGCGATTTCCTTAAATACAGTTTCCCCAATTGGCCAGTACAGTCCTTCCTCAGATCTTCCTTTCACTGTAAAACACTTCTGGCAAAAGAGCTGCAAAGTCGCCGTCGGCAGCTACAAGACTTGGCCCGAAAGCACCTGTCAATCACAGAGTTCAGCAACTTTACAGCCTTGGAGGAAGTACCTGACATTGACGCGATCGGGATGGATAGGTTACTTCGTCAAAAAGGGTTCCTTAGCTTGGGACCCTTATCGACTTTCGTGGATGGAGATCTGCCTCACCAGCCTTATCGAGATGTTGGTTACTATTCCAGATCAATATTCTTCGATCTGAAAAGACCAGGAGATGCAGATCTCTTCGTTGACTCTGGCTTCAAGATGATCTGTGCTGATCAAGATCATGACTCTTCACTGGACAGAGCGCTCTGGAACAGGCTTCCGACAGCAGCACGTTCCATTTCACTCGACTACGCAGTATGGCTCTTTGAACATCAAGCCCCTCTATGGAAATGGAGCTACAGGTTCACGAGCCCGATGCCTTCAGTTTTCGTTCTTGCAAACATTCATGGTATGCAAGACCGCCAATATCCAGGCCAAGATAACATAAGTGACAAGGCAGAACATTACATATCCGAATCGGATCTGGTCGATAAGTGCTCTTGCCTATGTTCACCTGATGGCTGTACCCCTTTTACCTCGAGAATGAAGTGGCTAGCACACCCCCATGACCAGGCTGAAGACCTCACACGTCATGACTATGCAACGCGTTTCGGCTCTCATGTGGAATCATACGGCAGAAGTCTGAACCTAAGCCATCAAGTCATCATGGTAAGACAAGCAACATTTGCTGCGCTAGATCTAAAGCATACGTGCTTAGATAGGCCAGGTTATAGTCGTTACTGGTACTCTGACTGTGGGATGTACTTGCTAGACCCAGTAAGAGAACTGGAACCGGATGAGAAGGAGTTCGAGCTTCTCAGTGCAGATGTGGAGGCAGTGAATCAGTTGGAGGAGGTGGTTGGTGAGTTTCAAGGCTTTGTGTTAACCGGCTTCCAAACGACTGCTTCGAGCAAGAGTGCAAGTTGTGATATCGACTACTCAGTATTCAATGAGCCGAGTGCTCTTGGCATAGACGACCTTTACTACCAGCGGGTGTTGGAATTCTGGCAGCACATATGGTCAGAGAGAATTCAGGTCGCTCTGGATACTGTGGTCGCAAAATGGGACAGGAAGCTTGGTGGGCAGAATGATCTTGTGCAAGTTTTGACTTGCGAGGAGGCAATACAAGAAAGCTCTGAGGAGGAGGTTGACGAGGCAATTTTCAACAGAATTATACAACGGATTCAGGATATCTAAAGAGCTTCATAGTTCGGAATAATATTATTTATTTGAGGCCATTATCATCTTTATACAGGCCTAGGCAGATCTTCATAGAAAATTGAAAAGACAGCTTAAATTAATCCTAGTTGACACTTGTCTGTGAGATTTTCAAGTCAGAGGAGCCCTAAGTCGCTTGTCAAGAGCTCAGGTTCAGTGATATCATCATAGCTAGCATGCAGTCAATCTAGGACTTAATATTTCTAACCTTGCTTGACTAGGGCTTGGTTCCGCACTATTTATACAGTGCCTTCTATCTGCATAGCCGGCTATGCCGATATCAGTCACCTAACATGAGGCTAACACTATCAGATGACCAGGTTTCTGTACTATAAATACGGGGCTGCCGCCTAACACAATGCTGCACGCAAATTCGAACCTCTCCACAATATTTTCTCAACACATCACATCGGCCACTACCACTATGTCACTCAAAAAAACCGATCCTCTGGCTGGGCTTGATTTCATCGATTGGTCTCGTCTCAACCACGCCTACGGCCCAGCTGATGATGTACCGCTCATTCTAAGAGAGCTTCAGTCGACAGATCCTGAAGTCTACAAGACAGCGCTTGATGCGTGTTGGTCTAACATATATCACCAAGGCACCCGCTACAGTGCTTCAGTTGCAGCGATTCCATTTCTATATGCTTTGCTTGATAGCCCAGCAACTAAGGACCGCGAAAACCTACTATTCCTGATACTCAGTCTTGCAATTGGTCATCCAAACTGGGCGATCCCTAACGGAATTAACATCCAAGAATGGGAAAAGCGCCTTGCGGCTATGGATTCTGAAGACCGCGGTTATGCAATTCAAGAGCTCAAAGCCTATGAGGCCGTCGAGCTGGGACTGTCTTCCGTCATGCGTTGCTTGGACGAGGACTCAGCGGCCATGCGAACCAATGCGGTTCATGCTTTGGCATTCTTCCCGCGTCAGTCGGGTCCGTCGGGTATAGCTCTCCTTGACCTACTGAGTCGAGAGACAAGTGATAATGTTTGCGGGACAATTGTGCTGGCGCTTGCCATCCTATTCATTAGGGCGGATGATGTGTCAGAGAAAAGGACCGTTATTGAGAAGATCCGGGAGTACTACATAGCTCCCTCGATCCGAGAAGCACCTGACGATATATTTACATGGTCTTGCGCTGTGGCACTCTTGATACTAGATTCAGAGGAAGATGGTTTAGCTGAAACTGTGCAGCGTGTACGAGTGGACGAAGCGTACTTGTCCAAGTTGGAATCAACCATTGATCCTGATTCTTGGTTTCCTTTCGCCTTGTTGGATCTACGGGATTTGGCCAAGTCTGTATTGGAGAACCATCAAAAGGTTGCAGCTAGTTCTTGAGCCTAGACTAAGTGTAAGGTAGTTGAATATGGGAGCTTCCAACGATCAAAATAGCCACTCTTTCCACCAGGGATTCGAGACTTGCCAACATAAGTATATTTGATAGTTGCTCTTCAAGTCAACGTGTCTTTTACTTGTACTTATTGACCTGCTCCTCCGTCCACTCCCAGTACTTCTTGCCAAGGTCAGCATCAAGAAGATCTTTGCGGCACGGCTCGACCTTTCCAAAAGGGGAAACTATACAAGGGATACCGTTAGCCATCTAAGTCTGAACTCGCTGTCTGGAATGACTTCTCAGTCATCTCTTAAGTGTCACAGACTTACCCCAACAGCCATTTTCTTTCTCTGTGATGGTAGGAGAATGGCTTGCGAATAGCTGAGTATAGGCTCCATTCTTGGGTGCATGGGCTATGAGTTTCTATACAGCTAGCATCAGTCTTAAACCTCTTCATCTGCGAGGGGTCAGCTTACGAAGATAGCAAGCTGCATCCTTGGCATGTTCTGTTGTAGGTTGGTCACAAAGTTGCCAGGGTTCAGAGCCTGAAAAGAAGAGTTAGTGCCCAGCTTCTGATAAAAGGTGGGGACATCAAATGACGAACAATGCTGATGATGCCTTCTCCGGCAGTCCTTCTAGCATACTCAACAGAGTGCAAGACGTTTCCAGCCTTGCTTCTAGAATACTTCGGCCAGATCCCTTCTTCATTATGGTAATCCATGTTCGTGAAGTCAATAGCGGGGGTCGGAGCGCCATCAGCAGCGCTGGAAGATACCCAAATGACACGAACAGAGTTCTTGGGAGCAATCTGAGCTGTGGCGGCAAGAATTGGGTGTAGGAAGTGAGTTAACAGGAACGGGGCGAGGTTGTTCACGCCAATCTGTAACTCATAGCCTTGTATCGTCTTGGAGCCCTGGGGAGGTACCATTACACCGGCGTTATTATAGAGTACGTCGAGCCGGCTTTCCTGTGCAAGGAACTCTTGAGCCGAAGCTTTTATGGTGGTGAGGTCGTCGAGGACCAGTGGAAGGAATATCATACTGCCGGTCGAATTTGGGTAAGCTGCCTTGATATCTCTCATGACTTCGTCGGTCTTGGATCGAGAGCGGGCGACCATATAGACCTTTCCATTTTTCTGGTATAGAATTGAAGCAAGCTCCTTACCCAATCCGCCAGAAGCTCCAGTGATGAGAAAGACCTAGTGGATGTCGGTATTAGACAAGCTACAGCATGTGGGGTATAATGGATTACCTTGCCTGCTTGGTCAGGAAGGTTCTTCTCTGTCAGGGTCGGCTTGTTGGGAATGATGGTGCTTCGGCGGACACTCATAATGGATATTCTGGGAAATAAATATAACTGATAGTCTACTTGATTCCAGGCAGGTAAGAAGGGTGTCTATGATGGTGAAGATACAGTCGTTGGTCAGATGTGGGAAATGTTTGGTGGAGGGTTTTAGGACTATTGGGGCTGTCTTCAGCTAGGTATATATAACCCTCTGTTGTCAACATGTCAGGTGGAAACGAGCGGATGTCGGAGGCGCATTACAGCCATGGTTAAAATGATACTATTAGATGCGGCCGCAATGGGCGAGTCACGTCTGATACTAGTCAGCCCAAGAGCGCTACTTGGGGCGATGCGGACTCTGCGGCCGCACTCCGCACTCCGCTCCTCACTCTCCGCTCTGATATACCGGAGCAGAGCACTGTACATTACGGCAAGAAAAAGGCGCACTCTCTTTACTCTATGGTAATATGGCTATTGTCGGGTACAATATTTTCTTATTCAATTGGAACCTAATTAAACTGCCCTATTATAGTGTCGTCCTGGCTTCTACCCTTGCTGTGACGTCGTGAACCGTCAGCATCTCGCGATAGGTGCTAGCAAGCCGCCATCTCGAGCTCAGTGTATCCAGAAGCATATCCAAGTCGGCAGCAGCTGTGCGATAGATCTCATTCCCGCCCTCTCCAAGAAGCCAGTGAAATGTCGCTGCACTCGCGTAAATAGAGTCCAGCATGAAAGGGCTTACTTTGGTCATCGAGGGTACTCCTTCAGTTCTGAAAGCTGGCTGAAGTTCCATACCCAGGCTGTGTAGCTGTTCGCTGGCCTGTTCGATGATACGCATGGATTGCCTCCGAAGTCGATCTCGTTCTCTGTCTTGTCACCCGGACTATCCACATACCCTGGCTCTGCACTGATCTTCTCTGGGCAAGTGAAACGGTCAAGCGTGACAAAGAGCGCTGAACGGGCAATGCATCGCGGTGCGAGAAGTATGACATTTTTCTCTGGACTAAGAGCCACAGCCTCGTTGTCTATTGTTGCCCCAAAGTCAGACAGCTCGTCCGCGAGAGACATATTTTCTCCAGCACGAGAGCTTGTCATCGCGGAATTATCCCGTGCGTAGTTTATGGCGTATCCGAGATACATTGAGCTTTGGCACAGTCTTGCGAATGAAGACTGCTGGAGCTAATATGATACTGAGGTTGAGTGACTGACGGCCACGTTTACCTCACCCCGATCCTAGTCTCGTATTAGTTGTTATAGTGTAAGCAGTGTTTGGTTTCTATTGACTTACCCATGCGTCATCATCGACAGGCAGTTTATATTGAGGACGGATATCCGGAAGTAAGCAACGCTTTCTGCTTCCGAGTGCCACGAGTTTATCGAGGATATAGATGCTCCACCATACCCTCCTTCTCTCTTCTGCTTCTGTCCATGTCGTCTAAAGAAATGTCAGCTTCTTTCCTCCTCTCTCTTCGTCAGTGACCCAAAGGACACTAAGCTATTCATGCAACAGCCTGTCACGACATCTAGAATACGTACTACTTGGCCTAGGGGGAATAATCACCAGGTGTGATGCCTAAGACATCAGAGTACCACGCGCACGACCCGATAGTCATCCAGGCTGCCGGATAGATCGCATGGGAATATTCGTACAAGGCTACGAGTATCATAGCCTGAAGACAGAGTAGCGATACGACGCCGTTACTCTCCAGACTAGCGAGAAAGCTTTTGGCTGTATCATACAAGACTGAGTCGTGTATGTCGACAGCAGGCGTCGTAATAAGCTTCATTCCTAGGAACAGCATGGCAAGATCGGGGCCTGCGTTTTGCAATGGGAGACCCATATCCATTCTCTTCTTGGATATCATAGGAAGCCAGGTGTGCACTGTCGCAAAGTAGTTCTGCGATACATCTAGAACGACGTTACCCTGACTGAGAAGAGCGAGAACAGGCTACCGAGGATTAGAGCACTGCACAAGGGATATAACAGTGCAGTATCAAGCGACGATAGAGATCACTGGAGACAGCATACCGCAGGAATGATGCCAGTGGGAGGTAGCAGTCTGGCATGAGACGATACATAGCAGTCAACGTCGAGAAACATCGATGCCGGAAAATGCGTCACCGAGGTTGAGCCTGCACCCTCGGCAGTGGAGTAAGAGGCGTGAAACCGATAGACTGGGACGACGAGTTAATACTATTCTACCCGAAGCTGTGCGTGTCAATGGAGTTGTAGAATGTCGCGCCTGACGTTGAGCCTTGTTCCAACACTGACCCCGAAGCCGGGCCTGGAATTGGGCTCCGTATGTGCTGCTCAGTAGCCCTAGGGGAATTGGCCAGACGATTCTCCAGTTCAGCAAGACGGGCTTGCATCACACTCCAGTCGCTAGCTTTGGCTAGAAATCAGCAGCGATGCCATACTCGCACAGTCGTTGGGTCCGCTTGCATAAGCTACACTCGGGGAGAGGCTTGTCGCACCGCCGCTTCTGCTTCTTGGACGCTTTGCAAGCTTGCTCAGTGCGGGTTGCCATGTTCGGTGCATGCGTTTTTTATAGTGCAGTAGACTACTCATTCAATCAATTGATGGTGACGCGTAGGTCAACCACACGTTGAAGATAGCCATATCGACGTATATACCGCGTAACTCCGTACTCCTACCGTTGGCGGAGATGAGTGCGGGAAATGCGGCCGCATCAGTGGGGCTAACTCCTCTCGTCAATCCGGAGACATCCATTCATTGCTAAGATAACCAACTGTGCCTCCCGTGCGGAGTGAAGTAAATCAATATGCAAGAGTCTCTTACAAAACAATTGATCTGAGCTTTTCGATAAATGAAACAATGTTGTGCTATTCTGTGGCCATGCTGACTCATAAACATTGCCCGCTTGGAGCCGATTTACCGTGGATATCTCATGGCCGGATTGAGATAAGAGATGTCACAGTTCGATCGCTCTATAAATAAATATGGTAGAGGCTTTTGAGTTAACTTATTGCGTTCTTGCTTTACTGAGTGGCGCCAGAAAGGAAAGTTCGCTTCGTTGCCTGGAATGCCACCGATGGCAAAAAAATGTCGCTACCCTACAGCAAGCAGATGTACAATTAAATGCCCTTTTTGCTACTTTCTGTGTTCCTTTCTCCTACAGATAATCTTTCTCTATTTGTAACACGATCCTTTACCGTTTGTGTAAAAATTAAACATACGGTAAAAGGTTTATAAGTCTCGAGATATCAAAGATGCAGTCTTGGTCACGTAGTGCCGCTGATTGCCGCGATTGGGTGAGGATGTCACGCAGCAGAAATTTACACTCTTAAGCTAAAACATAAAGTTATCTTGCATACCAACATCGCAGGCGAGAGCTCAATTGTTTCCTCCAGCAGAATTTTCACAGATGATTCTCTTGATTCTAGGCAACGCCTCAACTCAATGGAAGACCAAAACCCCGATCTCGATTTGTTGATCACCAATTGAGGATACAATCATTAGACGACGATCTTCCATGCTTCTCAATCCCCAAGAGCGATCGCATTTACATCATCGCCAAGCTCCAGTGCCGAAGCAACGCACGTGGGTCGAGCTTTGGCCCCGAACCGCTAAGATTACCTCAACAACAAACACGAACATGACCTTGACCTTGACCGACTCTGCTTTACGAGGTCCCCTAAGACAACGTCGCATGGAGTTAAAATGCAAGGACAAGGAACAAGCAATAGTTCCTGCTAATCCTCTCGTATTGCCAGAAGCTCGTAACTGCTTCGGGCACCAAATGCGCAGGGGTAAAGAATCTAAGAATAGATCACGCCCTGATTCGCTAAAGAGGGAGCAGGCTAAACTTGTAGAAGCTAAAGCCTCGCCATAGCTCTCGGGGTTCCCCAGGTCTCGAAGGGGCTGGGCGGGAAAAAAGACGGGAAATCGGCAGATGCGGTCACTGGGAGAAATGCCTGCTCCATGGAATTGGGTTCTAGAATGTGAGGCTGGGCCTAAGCCTGGATCAACGTTACCGCCAACTGATCAGCTGTAGTATCGGCCAGAGCGACATCAGAGCTCAACACTATGGAGCCGATGATCCGAGAGATATGAAGTCATGAGTCTATTAATACCTTTTGCAAGATCTATAAAGACTCATTGATCGACCGGCAATAATCAACATTCTCATCATCAATCATCTCATCTTCTCTACAAACACTCTAAACACTACACTCAAAACTACCAACTCTTCACACACAAACAAACAACTTCTCCCAACTACCAACTCCTCCACTTTCAACCATCAAAATGAAGTTCACCGCCGCTCTCATCGCTCTCGTCTCTGCCACCGGCGCAATCGCAGCCCCTGCCCCCGCCGACACCGTCTCCATGATGGCCGCCTCTCCCCAGTGGACCATCCAGGGCCTCTCCCGCTCATGCGACAAGGCCGACGACACCTGCACCTGGAACTTCAAGATCAACACCGGCAGCGGCGCTGCCACCGCCTGCAAGTACGTCGTCAAGGGCAAGCCCGCCTCCAAGGCCAACGGCGGCCCTGCCAAGTGCGGCACCTTCACCATCACATCTGGCTGGAGCGGCCAGTTCGGCGCCGACAAGGGCTTCACCACCCTCTCGGTCGTCAGCAGCAAGAAGCAGATCATCTACCCCAGCTACACTGATAAGCAGCTCGCTGGTGGCAAGGTTGTCAAGCCTGACCAGAGCTACTCCCCTGCTTCTCTCCCTTAAGCGGTTATTAGATTAGGATTTAGATGGAGGATAGGATTTGGAGGATGAGCGATGGTAATGTTAATAAGTAGAGGGTGGATCAGGAGAACATATATCAGTATAGACTACATAATCTGTTACACACAATTTCATGACCTATCCAATTCAGTGATCCCAATTGATCTTCAGCTTCCAACTGTACATTGCGAGCTGCGACTCCAGGTGTAAAGGCAATTGCATCATTGCCGGGCCATACAAATCCCCGATAGGGCTTCGGCAGCCCCCGCTGATCGCCAAGCAATCACATCAGATGCGGGGTCGCATCAAAAAGGGCGCAAGGTGGGAGAAACGTGGACACCAAGATCTTATCAGATCAATCTAACTCGCACCATCACCAGATCGCACTAACTGAAGCACTCAACTTTCTCAGTCACAATGGTCTTCTACCCACCATCATGGGTGCCAAAACTACCGATAGGTACCTACAGAGATGCATTGTTCCGGCCAATTCGCTAATTTCGTCTAGACCCTCCGGACTCCGTCAGCGTCGCTGAATTCATGAGCTCGGAGGAGTATGGCCGGTATTCCATCGCGAAGGCGCGACGTCCATACACATGCGGAATTACTGGAAAGACGCGTACTGCTGAAGAGGTCATCCGCAGAGAGGACCTCCTTGCGCGAGGCATCGGCAAAGCCCTTCAACTTGACTCACAATCCGGGTCGGAATGGGATCGCGTTTGCGTCATATTCTCTCTCAATACCGTGAGTGAACTGATTCACTAAAGGTAGATTGTTTGGGCTGATCGTGAGATAGATTGACTACATACCCCTTACGCATTCCATCCATCGCCTGAATGGCATCGCCAGTCTAAGTAGCGCAGCCCTGTCAGCGTCCGAGCTGGAGCACCAGCTCCGCGCCTCACGTGCAAAAGCAATCTTTACTTGTCTACCTCTTCTTGATACCGCGCTCAAAGCTACTGAGGCAGTGGGTATATCGCGACAAAATGTGTTTCTGCTTACAGTGCCCGGCGACACGAGAAAGCCCGGATTCAAGACAATCGATGACCTAATTCAAGATGGAGAGAAATTACCTGCGTTGCCGTCGCTGCGGTGGACGAAAGGACAGGGGGCCCGACAAGCAGCCTATCTTTTGTACTCGAGCGGTACTTCTGGTCTGCCGGTGAGTTCACCACCGACGGAACGTTCTGCTAGCTGACCTTTGAGAAGAAACCTGTCATGCTCTCGCACTATAACATCATATCGGGTATCGTTCAGACATGCACATTCGATTCAGTCTCAAGAAAGGCCGACGGAATTGACACCCAAGTGATGCTTGGAGTCTTGCCATTCAGTCATGTCTTCGGGCTGATGCTCATCACTCACTTGGGGACATACCGCGGCGACGAGATCATCGTCATGCCTAGGTTTGAGTTTGAGCCCTTCTTGGCTGCGGTCAGTCGCTTCAAGATACATCAGCTCCCAATTGTCCCGCCTATTGTGATTCAGATGCTCGATAGGAAGGAACTGTGCAGCAAGTATGACCTGAGCAGCGTCAGGTTTGTGTATACGGGTGCGGCACCACTTGGAAAAGAAACAGTGGATGATCTGTTGAGCCTTTATCCAAAATGGCGTCTTGGGCAAGGTTATGGTAAGATAATCGACTAGCTGTGGTTAGAGTAGCTGCTGATATTCGAACAGGAATGACAGAGACGGCAACTGTGTTTATACAGAGTAGCGAGCATGATACCCAAGTCGGCACAACGGGATCATTGCTTCCTGCAGCCAAGGCAAGGATCGTCGACCCAGACGGCAAAGAGATTACGGAATACGAAAGACCAGGCGAACTACTGATCCAAAGTCCAACGGTGTCTCTTGGTTACTTCAACAACCCGAAGGCCACTGCCGAGACTTTCTTCGAGGATACGGACGGGCGCTGGATTCGAACGGGAGACGAGGTGCTGGTTCGCATGTCCGAGAGTGGCAATGAGCATTTTGTCGTAGTCGATCGAGTCAAAGAACTCATCAAAGTCAAGGTAAGCAACATAAATCATCTCCACCTTGTTTCCTGTCACTGACCGCCATATGAATAGGGCCATCAAGTCGCGCCTGCTGAACTCGAGTCACATCTTCTCACCCATCCTGCTGTGAGCGACTGCGCAGTCATCCAGATTCCCGATGCACGAGCTGGTGAAGTTCCGAAAGCATTTGTAGTCAAAGCAGAGCATGCCCATCAGTCTGATGAAGAACTGGCCAGGGATATCCAGCGCTATGTTGAGGAACATAAAGCTAGGTATAAGTGGTTGAAAGGCGGCGTTGAGTTTATCAATGCCATTCCGAAAAGCCCGACTGGGAAGATCTTGAGAAGGAAGCTAAGAGACAGGGAGAGGGAAGCTAGAAAATCGAAAGGCGCAAAGTTGTGAGGTCACTGACATGCTCTGAGACAAGACTTAGGAATAGATAGACGATTCCTAATTGTGATCATCGTCAAACAGAAATTCATTACTTCGTATCGTCAAAACATCAAGACAGTTACATAAACCGAGAACAGTCCATCCCAGCAACAAGAAGCCGCATGCCACTACAGTGCATTCTCGATCTACAGCTCCCCGGTTCCCTCAGTCTCCTCATCTGCCCCAGCCCCGGCTTCCTTCGTAGCACCTTCTTTAGAAGACCTCTGAGCATGCACCTCAACCGTGATATGATCTCCAATCTGCACCTTACCGCCATACCCAAAGGAATACCTGACTCCATCAACAGCAGGCTTCTTCTTCCCCCAGTTGCTAAAGTCAACAAGGGCATCTACTCTTGTCAGCCTCAATTCTTCTCACGCGTCAAATTTACTTACCTTCGCACGCATCCTTCCCAGGCTCAACCCTACTCCCCGCAAACAAAGGCGCCAACCACGTAACAACACCCGGCGCGAAGAACGCACTCCCATCAATCTCGGCGATGAACTTGCGCTCCATCTGCTTGCCCTCCTTGACAAGCCCCTCATGATACTTGCGCACCGCCCACGGAAGATCCTTATAATCCGTGCGCATGACCCTGAATCCATCGGGATGCATGAAGCGATCAAAGTCGCCAGGGTACGGAAGATCACGCCCGTCGTCAGTCTTCCAGTGATTGTCGAGGAAATCCATCGCCCATGCGATTTCCTTGGGTGCGCGCGAGGGATCTTGGACGGTGTAGATCTCGGCTTCGAACTGAGAGCTGATGCGACAATCTGTCTTCCAGAGAGATTTCTCGTGCGTGGCATCTGCCATGCGAATTTGATCCATTAACGCGTGGGCTTTGGCCGTGTTGCCGTTGACTTGGGCTTCGGCTGCTTGGCGCATTATGTCGAGTCTGGCGGTGTCGCCGATCTGGATGTCGATGAGCTGCGCCGTCGCCTGAGAGGCGAGCACAGAGAGGATCGCGTTGGTTGGCTTCATTGTTCTTGGTGGTGGTGATGGTGAAATTGTGATGTGAAGAGGTGACAGGCTGACGAGGCTTGGTGTGAATATTTATCGCAACGGCGCTCGGTCATTTCCTGTTTGAGAAATCACCGATTCAGCCGTTGAGCCAATGGCTTCTGATGGAATTAGCTCTTGGTGGCTCGGAGCGGGTTATTGATTTTACTGTTCGATAGGGCTGACATGGACGGCGCTTAGCTTGACTTGAGGTGGCTCAGCTCACGATAAGTTGCAAGACCAATGCACGTAGCGATGGTGGTACTAATATTAGGCAGTAGTGCCTATGCACGGCCTGAGTCATAGAATGGCTTGTTTCTTAATCACAAAAGGCAGAAAACTCGAGCAGCGCACCTATCATCACGCACAACCTCATCTCAAATCTCAACATGTCGGATCAATCACCATGCGCGACTCTCCCAGAGCCAATCGATATCCCCCGCATCACGTCTATTAAACAAGAGTCCACACTCAATTACTACGGTATCGTTGACGCTTCACTTCCTACCGAGGCGTCAAAATTTATCGCCCGGAATACCGACGCAGTAGAGCAAGAGTTGGAACCCAAAATCAAAGCGTTCCTAGAGACCACGCAAAACGACTGCTCGGGCGACCCCAAAGAGAAAAGAGCATGCTGGCTCACCATCCGCATCACAAAGCCTTGTACCGCATTTCAAATCCCGAGGTGGCATCAAGATGGCCCTATGTTTGAGTACGACCAAGGCCGCGAAGATGTTGTGCGGAGCAAGTATGCGCTCACGTTACTCGGTCCATCTACGCTCATGCTGGAGCCAGATCAGCATGTCTTCAAGACACAGCATGAAGCGGAAGCGCGGTATTACTGGTGGTTAAACAAAACCGATGGCCCTGAGCCCTCCGAGGACGAGATGTATGAAGCAGATGATCTTTTGCGGGAGTCGCTGGACAATGCATTCAAGGACACTCCTAGAGTTCAGGTTGGACATGGTCAAATCGTGCGGTTCAGCTGGGGGAGGGATGACAGCCCGGTTCATTCAGAGCCGGATCTGGTTTCTGATCGGGTCTTTATGACTGTGCTGTATGGAAGTGATTCGGAATTGCGAACTATGAGTAAGTGGAGACAGGCTCCGTATGGAGAATATTCTGTAGAGTAGCTATCTCTCTTCAAAGCTTTTTTTTAAATCTTGGTTTATGGTTGCGGGATGCTTGAGAGATATGAGAAGGAAGTAGGCGGATCTATTATTTCCTAAACCTGGTCTTGATGAACTATCATTTTCCTGTAACGTTAGCTACTCTTGGAACTCAGATGCGGCTTCTCAAGAAGCTATGCGTTCTTATTGAAGAACTAAAAATCCTTCTACCTGGGGACGTAAGCATAACCAAAATGCTAAGGTTATACATAAGGCGGGGTTGCTGCCTAAGAATATTCGCATATCATGGTCCAAAAACCTATTGACTCTAGACTGAACAAGGTCTCGCTCTATCAAACTCCGTCCAACCTCAAAACGTCAAGTTTGGCAATATGAGTTTCCATTCGTTGCCCCTTGAGCTGGCCGAACATCTCGCGCTTTACTGCACGCCTCAAGACCTCTCGCGTCTGTCTCGCGCCAACCACGCGTTTCACGCTATTTTCAACCCGGTCCTCTACAAGCGCAACGCCGCTGCTACTGGGTTACCTTCATGCTATCCATGGACCAACAACCACGATCTACAGGATTGCAGGCTGTGTCCCGTCGATAAAGCCTCAAGGTCGTGTCTTCATTGGGCCGTCGACCACGACTCACTCTCTACAATCAAGCTGGCCGTTGCTTATGGCTCAGACATCAACAAGATCAATGATGTTGCCGACTACATCCCGTACGAAGAAGACCCTGACTGTATTCCTATTTGCGGGAGGATCATTCGGGCGCAGCTCGCAACACCACTGCATCTTGCCATCTTTCAGAAGCGCTTCGAGATCGTACGATGGCTTCTTGACAATGGCGCTGATACGGATTTATGGCCAGATGCACTCTGCAATTGTCGAAAGTATACGAGAGCAGTCAATCAGTATGTTTGGCTACCACTACACTATGCCATATGCCACAGCACCCATGAAATCCTTCAGCTGTTACTGGAGCGAGACGTTATCCACTCTGTCATATTGGACGAGGAAAATATCTCAGGCCTTCATTGTACCGTAGCAGAAGGGTCTCTCCCTGCTATTGATGCATTAATTCAGCACAGAAACTTCACTCCTACTGATCGAGACGCTACGGGCCAGACACCGCTTCACTGGGTTAAACACTGCACGGATCAGGACATAGCCTGTGCGATAGTGGAGAAGTTAGTCCAATGGGGCGTCCCTCTGGATGCTGAAGCTGAATCTCAGTGGGGAGATTGGCACGGTGGTACAGCCCTGAACATGCTTATCGGGAGGAGAAAGTTTGAGCCTGCCCTTAAACTGCTACAGCTTGGAGCCGATCCGACGATACAGCAGGACGAAGATGGCTGCATGCGGCTGTTGAACAGCTGCATCGAAGGCCGTGACAGAGAAGACATGTCCAACTGTCCAACGGATCGTGCAGAGAGAAAGAGAGAGGCCGGGATAGAGTTACTGAGTGTCCTGATTCAAAAGGGAATTGATCCTGGCAGACCTCGTAAACTGGACAGTCCGCCTGATCTAGAGAACCACGACGTCGACGAGCCAAGACCTCTGTTATCAGCACTCCTAATGTCCGACGCGCGATGCATACAGGTTCTTCTCGATGCCGGGGCAATGGCTCGTGAAGCAATCTACGAGAATAAATACGACAATCTCCTCCGAGACTTTGTCGAGTTGATGGCGGACGCCGTAGAAGAGGGTATATCTCTTCGAGAAATGAGAGATGAGGTTGAGTCGCGCAAAGAGTCTGTGTGTCTGCTTCTCAGAGGAGGGGCTCGAATAGACTCCAGAGACGGCCAATACTCAGCGTTGAGTAAGGCATGTGAGCTTGAGCAGGGATTTGGGATAGTCAGCTTTCTGGCTGAGAATGCGACTTGCAGAAATGCGGAGGTGGAATATGTTGTTGCTTTGAGGGATACGTATAGGCGGGATGAACCTGTATGGGAGAAACTGGACAGGTTCTATTATAAGTTGATGGTTGAGAAGAATGGTCGAGAAGGAACACAGTACATCAAGAAAGCTCCATAAATTAAACCTAATTATGTAGCCATTTATGGATGTTTTAATAGGTATAGAACGATTGACTCGAGAAACATACAGATTCCTGCCAGGAGAGCCTTCAGACACCAAAGTATAACCAACTAAACTTAAGGATGAGGAACGCAATCACAAAACCACCCGCGTACAACAAAATAGTCGGCGCCGCACTCTTGACCTCCCGAACCTGCTTCTTCCAAATCGTTCTCGCAAGCGCAGACCCTTCATTGACACGTGGAAATGGCACATCTGGGACATCTCTACCGAGGAACTCGCACAGCGGCTCCCATCCAGAACCGAGCTTATATAGTAACAGATTCTCAGGAGGAACGAGTTCTTTGACGGTGTCGTTGTGCCTGTCGTATATTTCACGTAGATTAGAAATTGCCTCCCCAACATTCTGTGAGCGAGTCCATCCTAGCAGCATCTTCTGAAGATTCTCAACGTATGAAGTCTGCCCTTTACCTCGTGTAAGAGGCTCGACCCAATCGCGGATGAAGTTCTGAACTGGACCAAAGTTTGACTTCAACAGCTGCGCGACTGATGGTTCCCAGCGATCAAATGGTCTTTCACAGAGGATAACCTTGGCGTCAGGAAAGTTTCTAATAAGTGATTCTGAAAAAGGGCCTGCAATATCGGTGATGGCTTCACAGGGCCCGAAGAGCTGGTCCCAGTCTTCTGCCGTCATACCCTTGCCATTATAGGATGTGAGAGTGGGAAAGAGACGGTTAGAAGCCTCGCCGAAGAACATCCAATGCTCGAGGTTGTCCAGAGTGTGCATGCAGTGATAGACATCTTTGTAGCCTAGCTCCGAGAGGGCGAGACACATAGAGTAGGAGCCTGTTCGAGGGAGACCAACGCTGAGGACTTTGAGCGGCCGGTTTGGTGGCTGTGGTGCTGAGGATAGGCGAATTTGTTTCTCAGACATTGTGAAGGACTATTTTACCTGAAGTATGTTCCTTAATGACTTGACTGGATACAGGTGTTGAACTAGACTGACCTTTATAGCCTAGAAACCTAGTCGCCCCCCAAGAAAGCATTGACACACCTGCACTCATTGACTGGTCTGGCATACACCTAGGGTGACATCGAAGACAAGTCAGTGTAGCCTCTTCCCAATTGCCACGGGCGATACAGGCGTAGTGCTTGGCCGCTACTCTATGCTGACACCGAAAGTTGTCGGACGTCGTAGTTGACGTCCAGTAACTGCCTCCGCCCGTAATAGATGGCAAGTAAGAGCTGACATGTTGCTTTCCCAAGACACCTATCTTGTGGGACTGGCAAAATAAGCCATGCTGATGTTTGGGGGCTATATGCCCGATCGATGTCGGGTTCTTGGCTCGCCACCGTTATGACCACATCTTATGTCATTTGAGTCTTGGCTCTACTAACAAATTCGCTTCAAGACATTATGGATTTTCTTATGAACCTTCTGATCTGACTTTGATATCAATCACTGGTGGAATATCTTGCACAGGATGTTGGCTTCCTCCACGAAGCATCCTGGGCACAAGCACGTGTACGACGGAACAGTGGTCAGTAAAGAAAGAGGTCTCGTCATTAAATGACTCCCATCGCTCTCAAGCAGTACTAGAAATGCCTTTTGTACCATCAAGAAGGAGAGTATATATCCCGTACATATCCCGTTAAGAAAATTCAAGGCTTAAAAGAGTGTACTAAAATAAACTCAGCAAAGAGTCCCCTAAGCCTTAGGTAAACTACCTGAATATTTTCATCGCTTAGGATTAAGGTCCTAAGGTTTTTTTTTTAAATCATTACTAACCTTAGATGAATTAATTATAGTTGCATTTATGCTCGAAATCTTGCGAGGTGTCAGGTCTTTGACTGGATATGGACCATTGCAAGGTTCATTCAAACTTACACAAAGTTCAAACATTATCATTATCACAGTGAAGGGCCAGATGTGTTATTTGCAGTAGAGATTTGTAGGTAAGAGCTTAAATCAGCACGTAGAACTTAGTCATTATCAGAAGGCTTCTACGGAGAGCCTCTTGGGACATGAGCCTTTTTAACATCACAAGAAACTCTCTAATGCCGCATGGCTTTCAGGAATGGCCAGTTTCTCCTTTAAACCTTTTCTTTGGTAGATTAAACTCCATGGTATAGGTGGCGCCGCTATAAATTATATCTCACCCATTAATATCTGCTCCCAGCCACTTTCCCTTCTTTTCATTCAACCTCACACTATCACATTCTAGCGCAAGACCACCAATATGCTTGAATTCCAACTTAAACCACAATTTTCGACAGGGTCCCTAATGCAACGGCTTGCAGATTGTTTCCGACCCAGACTGGGTAGCTACGACGTCCCTATCCTCGAAGCGAAGGGGGATGATCCTATATTCTTCGATATGTCTTTCCTAGATGAATACCTCTCCGACTTGGTCGGTATACTTTTCAACCTGAGACGTTAGCGCGCGGGGGGAGACGGCAAGGTAATGAAAGACAAGTCCGCGTAGGATAAACTCTTATTACTTGCTCTGCTGACATGTCGACGTAACGTTCCAGATACGCCCTATAACGATATACTAAATTAATATATTAAAATCAGATGTTTAATCAACGCCTTTTGCTTATATGGCTATAATCTACGCTTCTCAGTTTCCGGCTGGCAAAGAATCCCAAGACCAGTTCCACTGAGTTACGCAGTCTCTGCACTCCCAACATGTATGAGAGTACCAACGATACTGAGCCCCTGAAGAAACAACCTCCAGTTGATCAACTTTCGTCTGCCCCAGAGAAAGAACGCAGTTCATGTTGGTGCTCCACTCAAAGCCCCAAGCGTAGCAATCAGGGTTGGGCCAGTCACAGGGCTGCACCACGGGACCAGGTGTTGGGGTTCCTGTGATAGCTTAGGCAGTGGCCGTGACAGGTGTGGGGGTATTCGGCTTGGGCGTGACAGCGCGGGTGAGAGTGGTAGACTCTGCAGAAAGCCAAGAGGCGGTCGGGCTGGTAGGGTCGTCATGGCAAGGGCAATCCATGCAGTCGAGGTCGTGCCAGTAGTAGATGCCATCTTCAACGGAATCCGAGTTGGGATCAGCAGCCATGACGAAGTCGGCATCTGAGACTTGATGAGTACTGAAGCGACATGATCGACCATTTGGTATAAAGGCCGCAGCCTTGCAACCGGGGTAAAGTGAACACCAGGCGACACACCACATCTGACTCAAGGGCATAGGATAGTCACTGGGCTGCTCAACAGCAAAGCCAGCGCCATCACTACCGGGCCATCGACCGCGATACTGACAAGTGATGAGACTGCCGCCCTGGGACATCTCGTTCCATTCACATCCATTTTCGAGGGATTTGGGGCAAGTTGACGCAGCGGGCAGTTTGACCACGTCAGTGGGCTCATCGTTACAAGGGCAGTTGAAGCAAGAAAGGTCATGCCAGTAAAACACACCCTCGGTGTCTACATTAGGATCAGGACCAGGAATGAAGTCAGCATCCTGAACTTGATGCTCTGAGAAGCGACATGAATGATCCCCGATGAATGCAGCGGACTTGCAGCCAGGCGAGAGAGAGCACCAGCCCAAGCACCAAAGCTGACTCAATGGGAGAGGGTAGTTATCAGGGCGGGGAACAAGGTAGCCCTGTCCGGTGGAACCAGGCCAAGAGCCTCTGCTGGCGCAGTTGACCATGTCGTCACCGTTATCAGGGCGCTTCCACCAGCAGCCGCCATTGAGAGCCTTGGAGCAGAAAGGTTGCTCAGGTGCTGTGCTGGTTGTGCCTTCAACAGGAACAGTTGAGCTTTGAACGTCCGACACAGGCATGCTGGTAGTCTCGACACCGGATCCATCAGTTGAGGTCTCCTCCGAAGCAGGCTGAGTTGAGGTTACCTGGTTCTCTTGACCAGAGGTTTCCGTCTCAGTATGTTGTATCGGGGCAGCAGACGTAGTCTCTTCTTCTTGGGGGGCCGATGAAGTCTCTTGGTTCTGGGGTGCAGATGTAGTCTCCTGCTGTTGAGTAGCAGACGTAACTTCTGGCTTCTGAGAGGCAGGTGTAGTTCCTTGCTCTTCGGCAGCAGTGGTCTCTTGGTCTTGAGGGAAAGAAGTAGTCTCTTGATTTTGGGGGATAGATGTAGTCTCTTGGTCCTGGGGGGCAGATGTAGTTTCTTGATTTTGGGGGACAGATGTAGTTGCTTGGTTTTGAGGGATAGAAGTGGTTTCTTGGTCCTGGGGAACAGAAGTAGTCTCTGGCTGTTGGGTAGCCGACGTAATCTCCGGCCGAGAAGAACTGGTAGTCGTTTGAGGATCAAGAGGAGGATTGGCACCAGTACCAGTATTGCCGAAATTGACAGCAAAGTCGTTGATGTTCTGTGGCGTGACAGCGTTGGAGATGAAGACGGAGTCGACAAGCACAGTCGCTCCACCACCAATAAGACAGTTCATCGAGATGCGAAGAGGGGCGTTGACCTGCGAAGGAGTGATGGCCTGTAGGACCTCGTTCCAAGACACGGCTGTACCAGTGCTGAAAACCCAGTTCTGATAGAAGACGGAACCGCCGAGGAAGCCTGTCAACCGACAGAGATTGATGGCCGCAGGTGATGTAACGACAAGGTAGTAGAAGCGGATGGTGTAAGGCGTCGAGATATCGAGATTGGACATGCTCTGCGAAATACTAACAGAGATACCCAGAGCACGCTTTCCACCGCCATTATTGGAAGCGCTCATCGCAGCGCAACCTCGTTCAGTGCTTCCTGGCTCTTCACGTCCAGCACCACCAACAATGCGAGCATCGCCATCAACCTCCCAACCAGGAACAGAAAGGGGGTTGTCAGGATCGATCTCGGCCATGTTTCCATTGGCTGCCAAGTTGCGGACCTTAGGGAGGGTGACGCCACTTGTAGCGGTCGAGGAGCTGGTGGCGTCGGTAGAGGATGAAACGAGCATGGGGATCGTGGTCCTGGACCTTGGCCTGCAAGCGCTTCCAGCGACGAAGTCAACGGCGGCGAGGGCTGCCAATGCCAGGATGGAACGCATCGTCGTGAATGAGTGTCAGGGTGAATGCAAATGGAAGAGGGGCAGAGCGATAACAGTATGGGGGGAATGAGAGGGAAATTGGTATTATAAAGCCGTCGCCAAAATCAAGAGGCCCATACTCATTCAGCTACGGCAAAGACCGCTCGGATACTTCCCAATAGCCTCATGGGGCGCTTCGTTCAGCAGCTGAACTTCAGCTGGTAACTAGCAGATAACTACTGCAGTTGGCTCATAGAATTCGCAGAAGTAAAAAGCCAAAATGAAATAAGCCATAACGCTTTCTCTCATCTTGACATTTCTTAGTGGATTTTGGTGTTTTCAGGCGTTAGCGGTGGACCCTTGGAACGTTCGGGGCTCAATAGCCTTCAGCGCTATTGAGTCCAACATTGCTAACCTTGTTAGGCTCCTCGCACTAATTGACCTGCTAGGGCAGAATCAGAATAGTGGGAGGGTGTGATTTCAAGGGTTTTGTGGCTCAGGCTTTAGCGACTGTTTGGCAAGGGAGCAAAAAAGGTTAGGGCCTCTCCTCAAAGTGATGAAAAGGTTTAGGTAAGTTTGTATAAGCTTTGAGAGGCTTCAGAGTAGTTATGTTTCTTATTTGTTAGAAAGGTTCTAAGCTTCATTGGCTTCTCCAGAGGGCTTACCATCTCAACAGCCCATGGTATTGCTAACAACACCATCACGGTTCTCAATAATAGCGATAGCAGTGGCAGCAGCAACAACACCACCACCAATGTGCATCACAATACAGCCCTTTCGAATTCAGCCTAACTCCGGCCGTCTCTCCGTCGCCGACGATATCGACAACGCCTGCGCCCCATGAAAACACGCCGCTTTGAACGAGCAAAGGACCGCCGAACCAAGACACTGCAGTCCCTTGACTCGCGTGTCACGCTGCATCAGGGCATAGTTGACACGCTCTCCAGCATCCAGTAATTTTCATCTAGCCGTGCTAGGTAAGTATTGCTGTTATACAGCAAGACTTTCTACTGAACATCCTCCAAGGCCGTGTTTGCAGACAACAAGATATCGACGACCTGTTCTATATAGCTTCAGAATGCTTCGCAGGTTTTCGAAGCTCTTACATCCTTGCCTTGAAACTGTTTGACTTGGGCGTCTGATATTTCTACCACGTCATTCGTGGCGACCTTTAAGAGGAGAAGCGCCTCAATTGAGCCACGGCTTTACCGTTCCATGTATCCATCAGAGATTCAATTTCCAATCAATGGTGATTATAGCTTCCAGTCTTACCTATCTTCGGGTCTCTGGTACTGTAAAAATCGTCCACTGAGTCGTTGTAGGTAGGTAACAAGGTTGAGGAGTGAAAAGGAGATCAAATCTCCATACAACAGCGAAGAACATATATTAAGATACAATAGGGAATTAACATTTTACCCTCTCTGATACAGTATGGACAACATGACTGTAAATTCAATAACTAGGTTCTGTAAGGTAATCACAAGCTCTTCACCACAGGTCTTAACTGCCAATAACACTTAGCTCATTCACAATGCTCCCACGAGTATATAACCCGCGCTAAGATATCCTCAATAGAAAGCAGTATTCGCAACCAAACCTTTGGATTTTTGAACTCGACGACATTACGACTATTTTGCGAAAGTTCTACACAAAATTACCTTTTCAGCCATGGCCCAGAAAGCACCTAAGCCAAATCCTCCAACCGAAGAGAAACCGGTTTCTCAGAAGAGCAATACAAATACCACATCCACTACTCAGGCAGATAAGAAAGACAATGCGCCGAAATTGGAGGTTGGAATGCCAGGGATAGACTGTCCTTGTAAGTGTGGATGCGATGAGTTAAACATCACATTCACAGTCCATGAGAAGCACTGAATGACATAAGGAGGTACTTGCTGGCCACAAGGATAAGTAGGAGGCAGCTATTAGAGTTAATGCAAACAAGGCATCTGTTCAAGATGTAAAGGTTTACATAAAAGCTTGTGTAGTAACACTGAATCACGGAACTTGATGTATATCGTTTGCAACTTGCTTGGGCAGGGACCGCAACCTGGTCGACTGTGCTTGTGGATCGCGTGGATCTTAAGTGAGATAAGAACTTGAAGTTTTCGATACCAAAAGACTTGTATTTCATATGGCATGAATGTGTTCAAGAATTTTGCTGCAGCATGAATTTGTACTCACTGATTCACTCCGGCCAGACATCTAGCTTCGGTGAGATGGCCGAGTTGGTTATGGCGCCAGGTTAAGGTCAACCTTAACACCATTTTCCTGGTGGAGCAATCCTCCTGGGTTCGAGTCCCAGTCTCATCAGATCTTCATTTTTGCACTTGATCACTCCATCTAAAGCTCTGGTTCACGGCCTTGTAAAAGACATACATACCTGCCATCCTAGCCAAGTTCTCTCCGTATTCTTCCCATTACAATTGCAAGCATTCTACAGAGTTTTAACAACTACATTACTGTATATAATAAAATGGCATCGTCAACCAGCAACACAGCTTCTGAAAGTCCCAAGAAGGGTGAGAAAGGAAGTGAGGCTTCTACCTCGAAACCAGAGGTCTTGGAATAGACGACAACTGCTCCCAAGCATACCAGAAATGGCAAGAAAGGAGGCTCCGCTAATCCGATCGTCACGTTCGCTGCCGGTGTATGCTATTGTAGATGGATGTGGCTGTTGGACACCACTAATCTACTATGGCAGGTGCCCAACATGTGTGGTATACTGCGAGATAACCTCCTAAGTAGTGTTTATAAGAGCTTATTATCAGGCTAGCAATGCAAATATGTAGATCCTGAACCTGCCTCCCTGTGCCTTGTTTAAATTATTTACATACTGTTTTGCTACTATAGGAAGTAAGAAACTAATTTATTTAAAAACAGGCAAATTATACTAAAAGAGCCTATAACTATTAGTGTTAAATAGCATCTTAATAAGACAAACTCAACAACAAGAAGTAATTTAAAAAATACTGTTTAAAACTAAAAAAAAAAAAAAAGTCCTTTTAAGTTAGAGAATAATTAAAAAGATCGACCACGCCAGGAGTCGAACCTGGAATCTCTAGAGATTTCTCGATTTGCTCGAAAGCCGAAATCTAGCGCCTTAGCCATTAGGCCACGCGGCCGGATTCTTTAATGACGATGGCCTCACTCCCAGGCTCCATACACTGAGACGTTGCGAAAATTCGATGCCCATCGACAAGAATCGCGTCTTTTCCACAAAGGTTCTTTGGAGCATGCATTTAGTTGTAGTGAGGGAGTACTCGATGATATTGGAGATGGTGATGTGAAGGGTTCTATAGCAGATTGGTGCTGATTTCAACCGCAAAGATACAATAAGCAGGGCAGAGATACTCTAGGGCTTCAGTGCAGCTTCAAAATCGTTCAGAAATTTCCACAGAGTCTTTTCCTTCCAGCCCTTGGCTTTCCAATCATTCGCTTGCTTGGGGAAGGTATCGATGACACCAAACATGGTCGTATCATGGGCAAACACGAAGAAGACATTGTCTTGCGCATCTGCTTTCTGAGCCTCCTTGATCGTCTTTATAGCTAAGTCCTTGTCAAACCCAATCGCTGGGTCAAAGAACGTTTCACCAGCGGCTCGTCCACGCTTGACGTTCATGTCGTCGAAAGCACTTCCGGGGCACTGTGAGAGGTGAAGACGGAGAGAATCTGAGAGCGAGAGGTGCTCTGAGAGACTTGAGGGGTATGGTAGATACTGCGAGGGACGTAACTCGCCAGCGTGGTGACATAGATCACCGCCCATGAAGATGAAGGTATCTGGACCGGTAGTTGTACGGGCAAGACCTGCTAAATGGCCAATATCATGGCCTGGCGTATCAAGAAGATAGAATGAGCCATCGCCGAAGAAGTCGAAAGCTCGAAACGGGCCAATCTGAAGGGGCCTATGTTCAAAGTCGATCTCTCTCAGCTCTCTGCCCCTACGCGCCTGTCAGTTACTTAGTAGAGAACATTGCAATGGTGATACCCACTCAAAATCTACTTCACGCACAGGAGAGTCTGGGTCAGCGGGATAGCCAGGTAAAAACGCTTTCTTGAATCCCGGTCCAACGATGAGTTCCGTTGACCCAGGAAAAGTTGTGATATCTCCAATATGGTCAAAATGGTGATGACTAGGCAAACATCAGTGGCTGACTTGCAGGGCCGATTCTCTGTACTACGAACCTCCAGATCACGCTATCAATTTCTAAAGGCTGCACGTTATTCTCAATGAGAATATCTGCAACATTCTTCAGGACATCAACATCCCAATTCGAGTTTCTTCTTATCGTATCAGCGTACTTTGGTGAGAAATTCTTCAACGGCTCCTTCGGAACACCTAGATCAAAGATTGCTTTCTTGCCAGATGGGCTTTCAACGAGAAATGACCAGGTCGTCAAAGTTGGCATTGCATCAAGGCCTTTCATTGCAGGTTTCATAAGATGAGTGAGCGGCATACCCGACAGTCTCAAGCTGGAGTCGATGATGCTGACTTTGGCGGCTTTGCCGTCTGACACGTCAAATCTTGGTCGTTCAGCCATACTGAAGAATTGATTGAACAGGCGACGGTGTATGTTAACTGCAAATTTACCAACGAGAAGGGGTTATGAGAGGATTTAAGCTGATGGCAAGATAGCGGGCAGTAAGGTTAGCGCGGAAGACGCGGCTTATAAACTACGACGTCATAGGCAGCTTACTCAGGCGAGGTGTCTGAGCTATGTGACTGCTTTTGTAATACGCCGGTACAGCTCAAATATAAGTTTATGATATAAAGTACGAATTCAGCATTGGTTATCGAATCGAATAGGAACTAGTGTTGTTATTCAATTTTCGCGTGGTGGTTTCCTGTCATTGAATTGCGTCTCAATTGGTTAAAACTGACCAAATCCACTTGCACCAACCACTCAACCCTCACTTACGATGGGCGCTCTTTGATTCGACCAAGAACATCAGTGGGGAGCATCACACGAGTAAGTACTCCTCGCCAAGAACTGCTATGATACGATCAGAAAGCTCAGCTCTTACGGCTGCAGGGTAAAATGAAAAAAATAACCCGAAACAGTAAGCATATTTCTCCAAATCTCACCATACTCCACAACAGCTGCTACCACAAGACGAACCTTTCCACTAAACAAAAAGCCACTGAAGATTTGCTAATGTTGAGTCAGAGAGGCACAGCTCTTTTTGCTATCTATGCTTAAAGTTAGGGCGTGGCTGACATGCAGACCAGACCCTTGATCATGCCATGTCCAGTTCAGCCCTATGCCTTCCAAAAATTGGTATTTAGAGGCTGAAAAGCCCTTTATTCCCTCATGTCGACTCTTCTCGTATTCAAAACCCCTTGTGACCGGTCAAGATGACGGGCTATAAACGCCTGTTGTTGTTCACCAATAGTGACTTCGGTCTTGCCAATGTAGTCCTCGCTACAGCTCACGAACTCGGTCTTGCATGTGAAGACGTCGAAATCCATATTGCTTCATTCCAGGACCTAAGAAACGGAGTAGATAACGCTTCCAGGTTTATGCAGGCAACCGCAGCACAGCAGAAGAAGAAAATACCTCGACCCTTCTTGTTTCACGAGATCGAAGGAACGAGCTGGGGACCGGCTACCAAGCGTCCCGAAACCGCGATTTTTGAAACGCTCGAGCTGACTCCAGGCCTCATGAACTCAGCCAAGGGTGTCGCTATTCTACCCGCTGTCATGATACCTTGGAGCCCCAGGGAGTTTCTCGATATTTACAAGGAAACGGAACGAGTATTTGATCAGGTCAAGCCTGATCTGACAATCGTTGAGCCGCTTTTCACTCAGGGCTTGACTTTCTGTCACTACCGGGGTGCACAGTGGATGGTCCTTTCGCCGAATACAATTAAAGAATTCGCGGTTCCGGTGCAGCCCAAGCTAGCTGCTCTGTGGAAGTACCCAATGCAAGCGATCCGTCCAACTACAGATGGAAACACACAGCTAACACGGGCAGTGCTTGTTCGGCCTTGCCGTATCCGATACCATGGAGCCTGATTCCATGGAATATTTGCTTTGGCCTCGTGGCCGGCTATACCTTACTCACAGATACCCGCCTGAGAAATACCACGGAAATTCTTCGCAAGGAGGTTGATCCTTCCATATCTTTGATGACCATGATGGAGCTTGGTGTTCTAAAGCCAGCGCCGGCAGACCTTCCAATCCTCGTGGCTAGCAGTCCTGATACAGACTACCCGTTTAGCATCATACCCCAACAGCTCACATCATGCGGTCCCATCATACGAGCTGCTCCGCCCATCAGTGAAGTTGACGCTGGTTTAGCTGAATGGCTCAGCCGGGGTTCAACTATATACGTCAACTTGGGCACACATCATAAAGTTAACCATAACGAAGCTCATGAAATGTCCAAAGCCTTCAGAAAGGTCCTCGAGCACGCTGATACACTGCATTCTGCGGGGAAGCCTTTTCAAGTTCTGTGGAAGCTGGGACGCGTACCTGACAAAGAAGGAAACGGCCCAAAGCAAGACTCATATACTGGCGCATGGGCTGTGGTGACTGATGAACTACAGGCTTACATCGAACGAGACAGGGTGCGTATCACGGACTGGCTCGTCGCGGAGCCAAAATCCGTCCTGGAATCGCAAAGCATCGTCTGCTCTGTGAGCCACGGGGGAGCTAATTCCTTCTACGAGGCTTTAAGGTGAGTTCATTCCCGCGTATGTGTCATGTCTTCTGACAAGATGATTAGCTCTGGCATCCCTCAGGCCCTTCTACCTGCTTGGACGGACTGTTATGATTTTGCGAACCGTGTTGAGCTACTCGGTATTGGGCTGTGGGCGAATAAGGAAGCCAAGCCCCGATGGCAAGAGGACGAGCTCGCCGACGCTTTGTCAGAGATTTTATTCGGGTCGGAGTCCACGGGGATTCGAAAGAGGGCAGAGGAGGTTGCGAGTCGTCACCCGGAATGGGAGGGTCGGCAGATGGCTGCTCAAGAGATTCTTAGCTACCTGACGAGAATGGAGTGATTGGAGAATGTGAGGCATTGTTAATGGAATATAGGTTCTGTGGTAGACTTGACGAAGACTATAGAACACTATGAGGTCAGAAGCCTGATATTGAATGTTGATCTCAAATGGTGTTTCTCTAATCTATTTGCTGCAAGTACTTCTATAGTATACATATGGCTCAATTAATAATGAAATCTATCGATAATAATAAAACGTATCGCGTTTTCATGACTTCTGGTAGTGCTCGCATGGGGTCCCCGCAAAATGCATCATGACGTTCTAGCGAAGGATTGAAGGATCGGCAACCTCGGCACGTTCCAGGTGAGGAGAAAGACTAGGGAAGATCCGAGGCGCGTCTCACTCACCTCAACTCAATTCCAAACAACCCCAAATCCATCAAAATCACGAGTAACTCGGACAAGAAAGCCGCCGAACCTCAAAATGGCAGATGAAGTTGAACCCAAGAGGCTGAGTCAACCATTCTCAATCCCAGACCCAACCAGCTTCTCCAACTTCCAGCGCGACATCTATCAATCCTTCCGCCCACCAATCTTCTCAACAAACCCCACAGAATGGGAGTCCCTTGCTAAAGAAAAGATCCCCGCCACCAACTTTGGCTACGTCTACGGTTCAGCGAGCAGCGCTGCTACTGCAAAGGCCAACAGTGAAGCGTTCAGCCGATATCGCCTCAAGCCGCGTTTTCTCGTTGACGTCACCACGCGCGATGTTGGAGTTGAGCTCTTCGGTACAAAGTACAAGAGTCCGTTGCTTGTAGCTCCTATCGGTGTGCAGAGCATCTTGCATCCTGATGCAGAGGAGGCTACGGCGAGAGCGTGCCACAATGTCGGCATGCCCATGATTCTATCGACTGCTGCGACGCGCACGATTGAAGAAGTCGCTGCGGCGAATGCAGATGGTGATCGATGGTATCAGCTCTACTGGCCGAAGCCGCAATTTGAGCAAATCACAGCTAGTCTTCTCGCGCGCGCAAAAGCTTCAGGCTACAAGGTCCTCGTCGTCACGCTGGATACCTTCTCGCTCGGTTGGAGACCTACAGACCTCGATACGTCTTACTTGCCGTTTATCTGGGGCCAGGGCTGTCAGATTGGCTTTTCGGATCCTGTTTTCAATAAACTGTTTGATGAGATGCAGAAGAATGACTCGCGAAGTATTGCCGAGAAACTTTCTGAGCTCTGGACGATTATGAGAAGGCCTGGGACAGTCTATGGTGCTGCAAGGGTTCTTGCCAATGCAAAGACTTTGATCAAGTCGAAAGCTTGGATTGATGTGATCAACTCTGGTACATACCGCTCGTGGGCCGACCTCAAAATATTGAAGGACCTCTGGGACGGGCCAATCGTTCTCAAGGGCATTCAAACAGTTGAGGACGCTCACCTTGCCATTGAGCACGGCATCGACGGCATCATCGTCTCCAACCACGGCGGCCGCCAACTCGACGGCGCTATAGCATCCCTAGATGCACTAGCAGATATTGCAGCGGACAAGAAGGTCAAGGACTCAAATCTGACCATCATGTTTGACAGCGGTATTCGAACTGGTTCGGATGTGCTGAAGGCATTGGCTCTTGGTGCAAAGGCAGTCTGCATTGGAAGACCTTATGCTTATGGTCTTGCTGCAGGCGGACAGGAAGGCGTGGAGCATGTGTTGAAGTGCTTGTTGGCGGATATGGATAACATGCTTGCGAATGCTGGAAAGAAGAGCGTGAGGGATTTGAGTAGGGACGATCTTCAGATTTTGCCGCTGTCCAAGATTTGATTGCATTTATGCCCAGTATCTATGTTTTAAATGTCGATATTATTGATATCAATCTGTACAATTGTCGAAAAAAGCTTCCAGAATCTTACAAAATGCATATCATCAAGATGATAATAAGAAAGAAAAACTACCACTAGCCCGTCTCACAGCTCATAGCTCAATAATTACTTAGAGCAAGGCTTTCCATCAGTGTTGCCACACTTGTTGGTATCAGTGCACTTGGATCCGCAGCCATAGTCGATGAAGTCAGAGGGAGTAGTCTGCTCCCAGTTATCCATGCACTGAGTCTCATCCCCATTGCCCCAGTTGCATCTCTGTCGACGATATCCCTTCTGTCTCATGACCTCCTGCTGGGTCCAAACAGTGTGGCAAGCGCCATCATCCCAGGTACAAGCAGTGAGATCCTGAGCCTGAACACACTTGGACTCGCTGTCGGTAGTCGTGAACTCAAGACCAAGACTGAAACCCTCAATCTCAGCACCGACGCCGACACTGAGGCTGTTGGATCTCTCCTGACAGATCTCGTTGCCGACGAGCTTGGTGGCAGTGCAGACTTGGGTTCCGGTGCAGTAGATGTTGCCGGAGGCTTTCTGCCACGGGGTATGCTCCTTAGAAGTCTCGAGGACGAAGTAGTCGTACCAGCATTTGCGGACTCTGGGGAACTTGTAGGGACGGGTGATTCGGTCGGAAGTCACGTAAGTTCCTTCGCCGTCGTTGTAGGGACCTTCGTAGGTCCTGGAAGTGTCATCGCAGACGGGGAACCCATCGCGTTTAGCGAGGCCTTGTCCAGGGGCGGTTGGGCCAGCTTGGGCGATGGCCAGGAGAAGGGAAGAGGAAAGAAGGCTTTTGAAGAGCATATTGAATGGATTTGGTAGGTAGGTTAAAAGACTGAAAGGTTGAGCGAGTGAATGAATGTGGTTGATGTCGAGAGTGATGAGGGGACTAAGGGCGAGTTCTGTTCCGGTCTTTATAGTTGCTGCGAGGCCTTCGACGCTCCTGGAGAATATCTCAGCTGTCCTGAATAGGAGAAATCATCCCATAAGCTGCCAAGAACTTAGGATCGCCGAAGCTGAGAAGGAAATCTCATGATGCAAGACAGGATGAAACATGATCATGCATCTTCCTTGCTCCCCCAAGTACAGAAATTTCCACATCAACAGCCAGTAAACAATTCCGAACACTGAGGATGAAATTAGCAGTAAGATTCGTGATATAAATGGCTGGAGCTGAAACAGCTGTTGGCGACACAGATAGTAAGCAAGGGAGTTACACAGGAGTCTACCGAGCCGTCACAAAACTTTGATCATGAGTATCTAGTAGGCTTTACAGCCTTTGGGTTTTTGTTTTAGAGCACGAATAAGGTCTCCAGTATCTTGAGTTTCACTGCGTTTATCCAGCTAGTCAACAATAGCTTGCACTGCAATCTTCTCGAAGGCTTCTCCTGGAGTCTTGGCCCCCATACTTGGCAGCTTACTCTCGGGACATCGGGATCCACCCGTTTAATTGCAGATAAGCGGCGACCACAAGCGCCAAGTGATGATCTGCCGTTTTACCCAAGAAAATCTTACTATTTCTGGAGACGTCGGCAGTCAGCGGCCATGGCGTTAGGCAGCGGCTGTAACCCCAATCACGGATCGTCGCTTCACGCCTCCTTTTCACATCCGCGTAGCAATACGACTTGCTGAATGAAGAATTCTTGAGGTCAGACTTGCGAAAAGATGTACTTGGCACGCTGTAAGGGACTGTACTGATGACGACTCCAGTTGCGGACCTTCATGCTCAGTCCATGACGTTCCTTGTGGTTATCTAATTTGGCAAGGAATGAACTATGAAATCAAAGAAGAGGCACCGCCGAATCGGTAACATGGCCGTCTCTGGAGCAATCTCACCGCACTTGTCCATTCTTCCATCAGGGAGGCAAGGCGCGCGATGCAAGCATCAGCTGTCAGGTCTATCAACTCAGAAAAACATTCCCAATACCATATTTCAGGCAGCATACCAATTAGACACAGAAAAGACTTATATCATTACTAGAGAGTCCTTATCGCATCCGAGCCGGGAGCATGTTTCCACGGCGGGGATTGAAGCCTGCACTATCAGTTTGGCCTTACAACTGGTAACGTTTTCCCCCGATATCTCGGCACTAGAACATACCTATTTAACACAGCTGCGTTGGCCGAGATTAGGCCTGAAGCATACCAAGGAACTAAATGAGATGATGTGGCTCGGAAGCGAGGTTTTGTCGTCACCCTCTCTGTCTGTCGTCTTACATCATTGTAGGTCGTAGACAAAAAGTCTCAAAAACACCAGGCTAAGAGTCACGTTCAACTCAAAATGAAAGGTTATTCCGAAATCACAAATTAGCTTTATCCATATATACCATATAATTTTAGCCTCATCAGCGCGAAAGCCTGTTTGTTTAGACACCGAGATATCTTTCAAGTTCTCCGTAGTGATTTAAACTCTTAGCCACAAGTCTCATCTGCAAATGACACATTTCCGAGAGATCGACCACAATTGACTCGTTAAAACTCTAAGTCGCAGACTAGGTTCAACTTTAAATACTGACTCTAGAACTCTGACATCTATTGGAGACGAACCTTTCATTACTACGTTTAAATAAAGTTATCTTATGATATGAAAAGGATCAGAACTACACACTGCGGCAATAGAGTTTTTTTCGTCTCACTTAAACAAAGGAGTATAAATACTATGGATGCCAGCCATAACCAAAATTCCCTCTCAAATCACTCGATCTTTTATCATCAACTATGGATCCCAAGCCCATCGAAGCGTTCAGCGCCTCCCTTCAGGGGTATGTTCTAACTTTCGATCTTATCCTATCAATTGACTTACTGACACATGTAGATACTATAACAACAGATGCCTTTCAGATCTTGTGATCCGATGTAAGGGCCAAGAATTTGCAGTCCACAGCCTTGTGCTCTTCTGCCATTCCGACTACTTCAAAAAGCAACTAACTGGACCGTGGAAGGTGAGTCTTCCTGTCTTCACTACAACACAAGCTTACCAAACGAAGGAGGGCAAAGATAAAACCATCGAGATCACAGACTTCGATACACATGTTGTCGAGGCTATGCTTCGTTTTACTTATTCTTTCGATTACGACGTTCCTCCCAGCACGCCCCCTGTGATCTTCCACGCCAAGGTCTACCAGATTGGCGATAAATACGGCATCGAGACGCTCAAGAAGCAGGCCCTGGACAACTTCAAATACACTGTTAATGAAGCCGAAGTAACCGCTCAATTTGTAAGTGATTTGGTCGACGCAATCACAGTGGTGTATACCACCACGCCACCAGGAGACCGAGGCTTACGCGACATCCTCGTGGAACGCGTCCATGACGGGCTTGACGAGTTTATGTCACACAATCCATTCAAGGATGGCCTAGCGATGAATGGTGATTTCTCAGCGGAGCTTCTTGATTTCAGTCAGCAGAATCGGGGACAGTATTACCAGAGTGAATGTTTTGTGTGCAATACTACTTTCACATTGAAGTTGGATTCTCTAGGTGCTGGATACGACGTTTGCTATAGTCCCAATCCAATCTTCTGTCCTGTCTGCGGTTCCCAACCGGTGCTGGGATCTAGAAACACGGATTGGCTTCACTATTTCAGACAAACTTCTGTTTTCAACCAAGGGCACGCAAAGGCTATCATGGAGCTGTGGAGGAGCACGACGATCAGCCATATATAGATTGGTAGATGAATGGTGACGCAGTGGAATATGCAATCTAATATGAGATTTGTAATTATGATGCGTGCATGTCATCGCCATCTATGAACCTAGGTGACTGTCAAACAGATTCCGTGGCAGGCAATTCATCCCATCAGGTTATCTGTTCTTACTGGTGGTCTTCGCTGACACCTAGGCTTAATTGAGTCCACCAGAACATTTGTAATAAAACATCCGTGGTCAAAGTCAGTCTGATTTCTTTCTAACGAGTTGGGCTGTCGGGCAGCAAAAAAGGTCATTGCTGTCCCCTCATTTTGATCGCAGTTTGTGGCTGAAGTTTCTGCGGGAGGCCTACCATTCCGTCACAACATATGAAGAAGCGGCACCCCCTTCTTCTTCCTCTTTTTTCGTGGATAGAAATAGAGTCCATTCGTCTCCTTACATACCAAAACCATCCAAAACCAGTAAAAAAATGGACGCACTGCCAGATGAAGAATTTCAAGCATCTTTGCAAAAGTATGTTCCCCTATACCCCAATGTATCTGGTATTGACCAAACAGCTACTTTGACAACAAGACTCTGTCAGATGCCGTCATTAGATGCGGGGACCGGGATTTCGCTGTCCACAGTCTGATTCTTTATTGCCACTCCGAGTATTTCAAAAAGCAGCTAGATGGGCCATGGAAGGTTCGACAAGCACCTCTTGTTTGGCAATAGGCCAAGACTAATTCTCTCAAAGGAAAGCTCCGATCGAGTGATAGACATTATGGATTTTGACCCCGCCATAGTTGAGGCAATGGCACGCTTTCTCTATTGTTTCGACTACGAGTCTCCAGGTGACTCATCTGCTATGATATTCCATGCCAAAGTCTATCAGATCGCTGATAAATATGGCATTGAAGCTCTGAAGAGACTTTCTTCGGCGAAATACTGCGCCAGTATTCAGAAGCATTGGAAGAAGGTTGCATTCCCAGCCGCAATAACATTGGCGTATACAACCACGCCTACGAAGGATAGGGGATTACGCGACATCACTGTACAGGTCGCTATCAATAACATGGGGACACTGATGAATCGAGATGCATTCTGTGAAACGCTGAGTGATAACCCTGAGCTCGCTGCGGATATCATTCGCTTTATGAATCGGAGGTATGAAAGGGTTAATGAATACAAGTGCCAAAGGTGCACCCGCGTCTTTTTACTGGGCTTTGCTGAGTTTCAAGAGCCCTACCTACTAGATTATTGCCCGTCATGTAGTTCATCCCATGCGTCTTGGAAACCTGTGGCTGGAAGCTAATAATCACCAAGGAGATCTTAGTTGGTCAGGAACCTGGTGAATAGCACTATTTTAAATGTACTCACGCTAGTTTACAAACATACATACCATTAGGGCAAGCGATTCCCGCTCTATAAAAGACCTTCTAGAATTGATTGGGAGTCTCCCATCTAACTTAGTATCCATTGACACCAACTCTGAAAAGCGAAGCGTTACTCTCGATCTTGTTCCGAAGAGGTCCATTCTTGAGTTCATCGACATCCCATTTCGCCCAGACAAACCTCCCGTGGAGGAACTCGGCTTCTTCAGACGCTGCCCAAACGGCAAAGTCGCCGGGCAATTTGACTGTAACTGTGTCAGTATGGTGTCAGCTGATGGGAATCAATACATACTATCATCCCACTTGAAACTATTTTCATCGGTGAAGCGTTCGAAAGACTCAGTATAGTGTAGTCCGGGCTCGAAGGTGATGATCTGCATCTCACTGGAGGGGACGGTCAATGCGATGTGCTGCATCAGCATCGTTCCAGCGCTCTTGGTGACTGAGTATAAAGGAACGGGAACAGAGAGCTGAGTTGCATGAATTACGATGCTGGACAGGTTGAGAAGAACCTGAATGATGTAAGAATACAGAACAGCAAATGGTGTGAGGGCTTGAGCTTACTAGTTTTCGCGAAGGGTCGATTTCTCTCTGTTTATGAAACAAACTCGTCCACAGATACGGAGCAATAAGGTTCACTCCAAGGCCATCCTTGAAGGTCTCATATCCGAGTCCAAGAATAGTATTTGGCAGCCACATTTTCGCAGCACTCAAAACGAGAACATCGACGAAGACACCGTCTTCCGCCAGCTTCTTCCAGAATTCTCGTGTGGCATTCTCATCTGCAAAGTCATTGACGGTCGCGACGACCTCAATGCTGGAGTACTTCGACTTTATTTTCTCGGCAGCTTTGTGCAGCGCGTCTTGGCGTCGGCCGGTGATGATTAGACGAGTCGCTGAAGCTGCGGCAAACGACTCGGCGATGCTGAAGCCAATTCCAGTGGAGGCTCCAGCGACGAGAACGGTATGACCGGCCTGAGAAAGTTCAGGACGAGTTGGTGAAATTGCGTCGTATGACTCGCGATGGAACTTGGTTATGAGATTGCTGCCATTGGTAGGCGCCTCGACATTCTCCCAAGGGTTGTCCTCGGGCCTGGTCTCTGCTGCGGAAGGCATGTTGGAAAGGTATTGCAAGGTATTTGGATGTTGGGAGCAAATGAATTAATGATGATATCTGGACTTATAGCCTATGAGAGGTAGATAGATGCTTGACTGTTATATACAACTCTTCGGGTTGTTCCATTTGCCGCAACATGAAGCATAACATATCCTTGACTTGTCGGAACTGCGGGTGAATCTATTGAGCCCGCCCGAAACCCGCTACTGCTCTTAAAGCGCTAGATTTCCAGGCTTCGCATACAAAGCGATAAGCTTATCCTGGGGGTGTTTCCGCCAAAAGCCCGCAAAATCTCCGCATGAAAGCTGACAAAGGTCGCTAACGTTAATCCGATCTCCCTAAATCTCCCCCACAGCCAGCTCCAGAAACCCGCCATGCTCCCGCATCAACATAATCACAATGGGTTCTGCGACAAAGCTGAAGGCGTGTTATGCATGCACGAGTGGAAAGCGGAAATGCGACAAAGCTCAACCTGTTTGCGGACGCTGTAATGATCGAGACGTTGAGTGCCGGTATCCGCCTACGAAGCGGAAGAGGCTGCACTCGTCAGCACCTGGAGCGGACAATGGCGGAGAGAGTCACAACAGACTCAGCGTCGGGCCACCGAGTCTGATGCAAATACCTTTCTCAGCATCAAAAAATGATCTAATAGACCTCAATCAGTGGGCGGCAAGTCTGAGCAATTGGGACGCCCTCCCTTCCGCTGAGTTGCTAGACGACTCACCCGCAACGAGCAGTGAGACAATCTCGAGCCAGAAGGATCCTGTCGACTTCTTCCTCAGGCCTGATGCATGGGCTATCCGACACATCCCCTTCACTACCCCATCATTCCCAAACTCAGTCTGCATGAATTATGTTCGCGGCATTTATGAATTCTTCACGGAGTGGGTTACAAATTCGCATAGCCCGTTCATACATAATCAGCTCTACGCCGATGCCGGATTGCCAGCAGCAATACAAGATGCTTTCACATGTATTGTCCTGCACAATTCCAAAACATCCGCGAATGAGACGGTAATCGATGAATTACTGGCTTCCAAAACATCGGCGTTGCTCAAGGCGTATTGCTCGGACGTCGCCGATCCTGAAGTGACGCTTGGTATTCGCGAGCACCTCTCTCGAACCCAAGCACTATTCGTCCATCTCGTGCTAGCACTGTTCTCGCCCTCTATTAGCGCACGAGCCAATGCAGAACAGCAGATACAAACCCTTCTCTCATGGACGCGTCAACTATGGGAAGCCGCTCTTCGCGACCCAGATATTGGCCTACCATGTGATGGCGGTGACAACTCTGCTGCTGCTGCTTCTGCCAATGGTGTCGTTCTGGACTCTATCTTCGACGGCGATCCACTGCCCCGAAAGTGGCGCTCTTGGGTGTTGTCAGAGAGTATCCGTCGTATATGGCTGTTGGCAACATCCACGATCGGAGTGTACCTCACGCTTAAACAGAAATGGGCTGAGTGCCATGGCGGTATCTATTTCACGGCTCATAAAGACCTATGGGAAGCCAAAACCGGCTTTGCATGGGCAGCAGCATGTCGAAAGGCAGATCCACTCTTCATATGTAGTCTGGACTGCGAGGGTCTGTTTCTGAGTGCAAAGGCATCGGATGTAGATCCGATGCTGATCAATCTGTTTACGATTATGTGGGGAGTCGAAAGAGTTGAGAATTGGGTTGCGAGAACAAGTGAACCTGGAGAGGATATAAGGGTTTGGAGGGGGACGAATCTGCCTATGGAGAAGGGAAGGATTGCGCCTTTATGAGATTCAGTGCCATACTAAGCAATGTCTATAAGAGGCATTCACTTATTCTGTGAAGATACATCAACTGTGACATCCAAAACACTCCGCTTCGATGCAGGAGACTTGTACGACTCATCAAAGATACTCCGCAGAAACCCAAACGCTCTTGGTTTCCCATTCTCAATCTCAGAAACATGACTCCCCACCATATTCCGCTCAAATGTGATCTCCGCTCCTCTCTCACAGATTCTATCAACCGTCGCATCAGTAAGGTCTATGGTGCAGAATTGATCCTGTATAGCCTTGTACAGAAACATGGGCATCGTGGGCGTGTCTCTGTATCCCAGCTTTGCTTGCTTATCGTAAAGTTCTTGTAAAGTCGGAGCTCTTAGATCAGCACCTCCATTTTTGAAGAATGCGTAAATATCTTTTCCTGCGTATTTGCCGACATTCTGAGTGACTTCGGTGTTCACTGCTGACATGAACTCATCTTTCGTCTCTGGTACAAGACAGCTCTCTAGGTAAGCTCGTTCCTCAGGATATTGCGCTGTGATTCCTAGCAAGAGGGCAATCATAGTGCCAGCGATCGGGCTCTTATTAATCTTGTCCAACGCGGCGGATATATCATCCACGAGACCGCCGACAACAGCTGCTGAGATCTTGAGCTCTCGTGCATAGGATGGTTGCAACTCGGCCGCGGTGAATGTAGCAATCGAACCACCACTGTATCCCCAGATTGCAGTGTCAAAACGTAGGTTTTCTCTCAAGTTGAGAAGACTATGAACAGCGCGCAAAGAGTCGAGAGTCGCATGACCTGCTTGAACGCTTGCGCCAAATGCAGTGGTCGGCCCAAGTTGATCTGGAGTGTTGACGATCCAGCCGAATGACAGCATCTCGGTGATTAAAGATGTGCTCGATTTAATCCCAAGATTCGGTTCGCTTCTTGCCATCACTCCAGATAAAGCGAACGATGGGCTGGAGTCGACGTTGCATGTGTTGTATGCGAACTGATATGACAGTATCGCTGCTTTGCCTGATGGGGAACGATAAAATGAGGTTGGGATGAAGAGCGTAGTAACAGCCCATGATGCCTGGCCCCGTGAGTCTGTTGAGCGGTAAAGAATATAGTAGACCGCTGCTGAGCCGTCGACAATATTGGTGAGGTTTGATGCAGAGCGAATGCGGAGAACATCGCCGGGCTGTCTGATCTCCCAGTCATCGGGCGCAGAATACCATAGGTCTTTGCTTGGTGGAAGCTGATGCTCGAGAGGTGTATCGTCGGTGATGATACCGTTACCGGAGATCTTTGCGACGGTGCATAGATCAAGTAGCCATTCTAAAGAACCCATTTTGAAAGAATAGTTGTTGGAAGAGCAAAGTGAAGGTCAGCATAAGATGTTCTCAGGTCACTGTGCCTCATGCTGACATGCAGCAGGGATCGCCCATCGGAAGGCAAAGCAGAAACCTTTGGTCAGATAGGTCCGATTGTCTCAGGCGGATGGAAAATGCAAAGATACCAAATGTCTACATCGCGAGCTCTTCAATCGCCCACATTTCTCAATTGATCCGATCTCAGGAATTTCGAGCCAGGACGTCTTGGAGAGCATACTGATGATTATCACCATGTGTGAAGTATTAAAGGGCTGACAATTGTGCAAGGACGTATAATGGTATCGGAGAAACTATCGATTCCGGATGTATTTGCGATTATTCTCTTTGTATTTAAAAGTTGAGAGGCCAGAGCATGGATCGGGAGTCTTGTTTTTAAATAGCCACCACTCAACTCGCCGTACAGAATTTCCTAAAAGCGTAATACCACACGGGGCCGACAACGCCGCGGACTTCTCCACCTGCGCTGTTTTACGTGAGACAAAGTCTGACGTGTGAGATTATAGTTCTCACTACAAAGGCTCTAAGATCATTATAAACTCTGGCATTATTCTTTTGTCTGACGAGCTTCATATTCAGCACCAACATCCAACATGAAGAAGCCGCAAATCATCGTGAAAATACCCCCAGCCTCCGATGCGGAGGATAAAATTCTCGTCTCGGCCCTTACTGATATCGTCAACGCGGCCTACAAGAAAGCCGAGTCGGATATCTTCATCCCATCATACCAACGGACCTCCACCGACAAAATCACCGAATTTTTAAGCAACGGCCAACTCGCGGTAGCTTACCTGCAACCGAGCAACGAACCCATCGGCTGCGTCTTCATCAAACTCAGTACACCCACTCTCGGAGTGTTCGGCATGTTAGCACTCGATCCGCAGCACCAAGGCACCGGTACAGGGCGACAACTAGCGGTCTTTGCGGAAGATGAATGCCGACGGAGAGGGTGCACGACGATGCAGCTAGAGATTCTTGTACCGACGACGTTTCATCATGAAGGAAAGGCGAGGTTGTTGGGGTGGTATACGAGGATGGGGTATGAGCTTGTTAAGTTGGGGGACTTTGCGGATGATTATCCTGACTTGGTGAACTTGCTTGCTGGGCCGACGGAGTACAGGATTTTAGAGAAGAGTTTTATGTAAAGATAAAAGTAAGAGTGGTGTGAATATAGAAAGGCCAGTGTGTTCATGATTGAAGTCTGGCTTCTTTAGTAGTCTTCCTCATGAACAAAGCTCAAGCCGAACTTTTCAATGTCAGAGCCTAGGTCTTGGCATGAATATCGACATCATCCAAAATAGCCTCATTTCTCTTCGCAGCAGCATCTCTCGCCCTCTTAAGCCGTCTCGTCGCAACATCCACTTTCCAAGTGAACGACCAAGTGATAACATTCATGATAATAGCCATGCCAATAAAGCCCATCGCGATTCCAAACGACGTGGTATACCTAGGTGCAAACCGCGAATTAAATAGCTGTGATCCAACTGCGCCTCCAATCTGGCCGTAGCTATTGGCGAATGCAATGGCAAAAGCTGAACCGGTGGCTCCATCTGTGGTTTGGACTCTCCATGGCCACATCATTGTATACCTAATTTGTCAGAAATGCGTAGCTGGAGGGGAGGGTTTATGTGCTTACCAGGCGATTGAGAACCCTCCTGCTATTACAGTAGCTACATACACACCGCCTGTGTTGGGGAAGGTGTACAGAACAACATAGCATGCTTCTATGATTATCATGAAACTCAAGGGAATCAGAGGCAAAGGGAAACGACCGGTGTTGGCGACCCATCCGAATACTATGGTGAGCACGCAAGCGAAGATGGCTGGAGGGATATTCAACAGTTGAGCTTCTGCGATGCCACTGTGACGAACCGATGTCAGCTTTGACCCCGCCTCAAAACACATTTGTGGAGACTTACGTGAATCCCAAGTTCGCAATGACCGTCGGCTGATAAAAGTTGAGTCCCGTCGTTCCAATGGTATAAAATGCCCAGCAGAGAAGAAACAGCCAGAGCTTGTAGTCTTTGAGAGTGTACCAGAACTCTTTCCAGTCAAAGTCCTTCTCGGCAGCTCTAGGAGCGTTGATGGGAAGTCGAGCTTGGACGAATGCCTTTTCTTCTTCTGACATCCAACGAGCTGTATCCGGGACTAGGTCTAATGTTAGCAAAGACCAGTGTATTGGTGATTCTGAGTTCTTACAGTCTGGCATGAAGATGTATGCGAAAATTCCCAGAAGGATAGTGAATACTCCTTCGGTCAAGATAAGCCTAGAGGTTGAGTCAGCCTGGCATGGAGACAAGTTTATTGGGCGCATACCATTTCCATCCCGACAAACCGTGAGCATCAACCCCATTAAAGGCAAAGGCAAGCACACCACTGACAACAGCACTGAAGTTACCAAGAATAGTGACAAGAACAATGCGCGATGCCATTTCATCGGGGCGATACCAGTAGCACAATTGCAGAAGCATACCAGGCCAGAGTCCAGCCTCGAAGAGACCAAGAAAGGCGCGGACTGTATATAAGCCTGCGGCGTTTGTCACTGCGGCGTGACAGACTAGAACGATGCCCCATGATATCTATTACGGCTGTCAGCGTAATGGGCTGGGGATGGAAGATGGAGACGAACCATAATTCTCGCTTGCCAAACTGATGGCTTGAGGCGCTTTACCAATAGGTTTGAAGGCGTTTCTGCCAGGATATATGGTATCTATCGAGCCATTAGTGAGACTACTGAGATTGAACATCTGAAGCATACATAGTAGGCCATAGTGACAAAGTTGTAGTCATCGGCCGAGATGTTCAGCTCCGTCATGATATTCCTCGGCGTTCCACGATCCATGATTCGAGCATTAGAAACCTACTTCATTAGCACCGCAACACCAAATATAGCACTGCACTTACGTTAGAGGCATCAATTGACTTGACCATATACATGACGGACAGCAACGGAAGGAGATGCCAGTCAATTCGTCGCAACAACTTCTTCTCCTGCTGGCTGCTCAACCTAGTCCGCGCTCCCATAAGCCTTCCATCATAACCGACGATTTTATCATTCACATCGTCGGAGGAAGGAATGTCTTCTCCGCGGGTGACGGTGTTGTAATGCTGCTTGATTGGTGGTTCGCCAAATGAAGAGTCGGGAATAACATGCTGAGTCTTCTCATCCAAGGCTCCAACCTTGGAGATACCAGAAGAAGCCATTTTCGCGATGATCCAGGCTACTCTTGTAAATTCTATCAAGGTACTCTGATAGAGATATAAGTATTGGCTCTACCTGTCTAGAGGGGGCAAGAAAGCTCAGGGCCTCGGTTCTAAGTAATAAAAAGATTTAGGCAAATCTAGTATAACTTTTGGGTGCCTTTTGCTCAATTTATTTTGACATCCTATATCCGAGGACTGATGTTTTCTTGCTCCCTGGGTCCTGTGTATCCTACTCCTCACCCCACGACATGTCGTTATCCGCGATCGGCATTCCTCATCTTGGCGTGCGTGAGGGATATAATGGCGCAACCCGTTAATTGCAGGTGTTATCTCCAAGTCTAGCTCTTAAGTAATAATACTACCAGAACTAATGCGAGTATTTCTGTAAATGGTGTTGTCATCTCCGGTTCGTTATAGCATCCGAGGCTTATATCCCCGCTTTTGGCCAGATTTCGAGATACTCCACGCCGATGGTGACATCTGTACCACGATAAAAAAGGAAATTGATTGGGGTTTCGGGATTTCTTATCAATCTGGAACGATCAGCGTTGTATCAAGACACACGGAACCGAATTTGGAAGTGTTTATATCTTTTACCCCTCTTTGTTATCTGCAGGCTGTTATCAACGATGAAGATCATCAACATCCTCTTGACTGCCGCTGCGGCGACAGCGTTCAATCTGGGAAGCGTCCAGCTCCCATTCTCTCATGAATCACTGAAATCTTCACCACTCCTTGATCTACACAAATCACTCGTCGAGCGGCCCTCAATCACCGGTTCAGAGAAGCACGTCACCGACTTTCTCAAGACTTATCTCCAAGATGCGGGCTTCACCGTTGAGACTCAGTCAGTCGCCAAGAACCGCGATAACATCTTGGCCTACTACAACAACACGAGAAAAACTAAAGTTCTCGTGACTTCTCATATTGACACTGTCCCTCCGTTCTGGCCTTATGAGCGACGAGGTGATGAGATCTGGGGACGGGGAACTGTCGATGCGAAGGGCAGTGTCGCGGCGCAGATCATTGCGGTACAGGAGCTATTTGAGAAGAAGGAAGTTGGCGAAGGTGATGTAGCGCTTTTGTTCGTTGTAGGTGAAGAGACAGGCGGGCCCGGGATGGGCAATGTCAATGATCTAGGTCTATCCTGGGAATCTGTCATTTTTGGTGAACCAACAGAGCTCAAACTTGCTCGAGGACATAAAGGCGGGTTGGGATTTACTATCAAGGCGAGCGGAAAGGCTGGCCACTCTGGATACCCCGAGACGGGAAGCAATGCGATTGATAGTCTTGTCCGTGGATTAGCAGCGCTTCAGAAGGTTGAGTTACCTGGCAGTAACGAGTTTGGGAACACTACTCTCAACGTGGGTAGGATTGAAGGCGGTGTTGCTGGAAATGTCATCCCGGCGAGTGCTTACGCCACTGGAGGAGTTCGAGTCGCTGGTGGAACTCCAGAGGGTATCAGGGACTTGATCCGTCAGGCAGTTGAGGAGAGTGATCCAAGCCTTGTCGTTGATTTCTCATTTGGTATTGGACCAGTCCCTACGGACTATGATGTTGACGGTAAGCAGGATTACAGGAAGATGGGGTTGTAGCTGACATTTGATAGGCTTTGAGACTGTAGTCTTGAACTACGGAACAGATATCCCGAGACTCAAGGGGAGCCATAAGAGATATCTGTACGGACCTGGCTCGATTCTCGAGGCGCACTCTGCGCATGAGCACTTGAAGATTTCGGATCTGGAGAAGGCTGTTGAGGGGTACAAGAAGTTGATTTCTCACGCCCTTGATCAACCTTCTGAGCTGTGAGGGAGGATAAGTCAAGATTAGTTAATCTCTGTAGCTCAGACATTCCTACGCAACTATCTCTGATAGTCGAATAGATCATTGCCAATCCTTAGGTCTGGTAGCAAACAAGACATCAAAATTCAATGGCTGGCAAAGTTTGAGCCTCTGTGTGTAAAAAGTCAATTTCCTCCTATACCCAAACGCCCGCTTGACTATCCATTCTTGGACATCTAAGAATTCTTTCCAGGCTATATCGCCAGATGCAGCCAGCGCATCTTTCCATGTCATAGCTAAGCCTCTGCTGGCTTCCGTCCCGTGATGAATCGATAACTCGTAATCAATCTCAACTCACGGCTTCGAAACTCCCTCTTGACACCCTCCATCAACACCATGACCTGGTCGTGAGAGTAATTCCATACGCGCGTGAACAAAGCTGGTGTATGCGACTCAACCGACATTTGCATATGCGTCAACTCAAACTTTCCCAGCTCCTTCAGGGTCGGGTCTTTTGCCCACGGCCCGATGGGTATCTAGAAGGTTGGTCAGTCATGATCGAAATGGTGAAATGGAAACGTACTCTGTAAACTCTCTCGACGACATCTTCGAACCCAGCTTCAATCATCCACTGCTTCTGATACTTTGCCACATTGATCTGCTTCCCAAACATCTTACTCGCCTCGTCAAGCTTAGTAACCCACTCCATCGTCCACGGCGCCCTATTACAACTATCGTCGTCGCTGAAGATCCACGCGTCATACTCCTGCATCTCCATGTATCCTCCTGGCTTGAGATTATGAAGCGCCTGCTTATAAAACTTCATCCAATCTGCACTCGTACCACTCAGCGCCCGACCGTGGATGTAGTCAAACTTCTCACTGTCGCGGTACGTCCAATCATCTTCGTAGTCGTCGACGTGAAACATGCAGTTACCGGGTACCCAGTCCGGCTGGATCGGGGAGAGGTCTACGCCTGCGACTGTCGCGTTGGGGTACTCGTCTGCCATTTCTATGGCCCAGATGCCAGTGCCGCAGCCGAGATCTAGGATGCGGTATTCGTCGGGTGAGTCTGGGTTAGGTAAGGGCGCTGTGTGAAGAGCCCCGCCGAGGAGTAATCGCCAGATGTGATGCTGAAGATCTAAGCGCTGCTGTTCCTGGTCGTCGTTTGGGAGGACGTATTGACCCTCGCGAAAAGCGTGGTAGCGACGACCATTTTCATACTGGTAGTCGTAGATTGATGACGTGGCGGAAGCAGTGTAGGTTGAGCCTCGGTCAGAGCCATAAGTTGAATCTGCATCATCGCCAGCTATTTCAAGCTCCTAAAAAATGATCAATACAATACACTCATTATAATTATCGTGAGTGGGACCGTACATCAACTTGGAGCGGCGCATGCTCTTCTGGCTGTTGGTTCTCGTCATCTGCGGGCGATCTCCGCATATCGCCAGGATCCTGACCCGACAGAGTGGTAACGGGTGGAGGAGACCCCGACGCTACGGGAGACGAAGAAGTGTTGGGTTTAGAATCGAATTCAGAGCCCATAGTGGTAAAGAAAGTAGCAGAACTGGCCCAAAAAAGCACTATTAGGTTAGGTATGTGAAACCGTAGTCATGTCAAGCTCGAGCGGAGTATGAATGAGGGAGGGAAAAGATGATGGATCAGCCACGCGGGGAAAGGCGCGGGACAAACGGAGGGAGTGAAAAGAGAGAGAAGAGAAAAATTGGAATTCCAAGGACGTGGTACGATTGGGGAAACACGCGAGGATGGTCTGGATTAGGTTTAGTCACCTCGATCTAGGAATGCATCTCCGTCTTTAAAGAGGGGGCCCAGATTCTAGTAGCACCAGCTAAAGCCGGGTCGGCTAAGGAAATAACCCTCACCCAACTTCTTCCTTTTCTCCTCTTTCCTTTAACTATCCGAGACAAAAGCAATGGCCAACGATAAACTCATCTGCGTGATTGGTGCCACAGGCAACCAGGGCGGCTCCGTCGCCCGTCGCTTTCTCAAGGCTGGCTTCAGAGTGCGTGGCTTGACCCGCAACACCGCCTCGCCCTCTGCCCAAGCCCTGTCGTCGGCAGGAGCCGAAGTCGTGGCGGTTGATCTCAATGACGTCTCGACTCTCAAGGAAGCCTTCTCCGGGGCCAATGTCATCTTCAGCGTGACTAACTACTGGGAGCCGTTTTTCCGGCCGGATTGTCGGGAGCAGGCTGCCAAGGAGGGTATTTCGTGTCGCAAGTTTGCGTACAACGTTGAGGTGCAGCAGGGCAAGAACATCGTCGATGCGGCTGCTACAGTTGTTGACACGCTGGACGACAATGGGTTTTTGGTCTCGACGTTGAGCCAGGCTGATAAGTGCAGTGGAGGCAAATTCAAGGAGTTGTATCATTTTGATGGCAAGGCGGATGTTTTTCCAACATATGTTGATGAGAAGTATCCTGAGCTTGCGGCCAAGATGTCGTGCATTCATACGGGCTACTTTTACACCAGCTTCAACATTCTGCCCGACTCTTATATGAACAAGGTAGGTTCATCGACGTGTACTATGCATGGGCTTGCGTTGATAAGAAGTAGCTCCCTGATGGAACCTTTGAAATGTCCTTCACCACCTCCCCCGACAGCCTCGTTCCTCATCTCGACCCCGTAGGAGATCTAGGCAACTTCACCTACGCCGTCTACCAAATGCCCCCAGGCAAAGCCTACATGGCCGAAGGCACAACCTGCACATGGCCAGAGTGGATCGAGACCTGGGGCCGCATCAACAACGTCCCCGTCAAGTACCGCCAGGTGACACCGGATGAGATGACAGCCGCTACACCTGATCGAGATGCGGGCATTGAGACAGGATATATGTTCTCGTATACTTCTGATCCGGGATACGATGGCGGTATGAAACTCTTGAAGGCCAAGGATATCCGTGAGGTATGCGACAATCCATTCCTGAGATTTTGACAGTTGCTGACTTGACAGGCTGGAATTGACTGCCCCATGACGAGCTGGGAGGAATGGGCCAAGAAGTACGACTGGACTGCTATTCTTAACAAATAAGGGCTTCAGGATATCTAGGTATGGTGATTATTAGCGCAAGCATGTTGCAGAAGGAACTTTTTAGAGTAGATTACATTACGGCCGAAAGCATGAGGAATGTATATGAGAACTATTAGTATTTCTTTTCAATTTGCTGTTACTTTTCCAACTGCCACTTGGCAACTCCCTTCGCATGTAACTCAACGGTATCAAACATGGGCATGTCAATATCCCCCGGTTTTAATATCATCTGTAACTCTGTACACCCCAGAATAATCCCCTCAGCACCCCTTCCATACAAGTCCTTGATCTGATCCAGATAGAACCCCCTTGACTGAGGTAGAACCTTATTACAAGAAAGCTCTTGGAAAATAACAGCATCCATCTTCTTCCTCACTTCCTCCTCCTTCGGAACAAGAACCTCAACCCCAAACCTCCTCTCCAACCTGCCCTTCAAAAAGTCCTGCTCCATCGTAATCCGCGTTCCCAACAATGCAACTTTCTTCAACCCCGCTTTGACGATCGCCTCACCCGTAAAGTCAATGATATGCAACAACGGAAGCCCCGTTGCATTTTCAACATCTTCTGCCCAGCGATGATTCGTGTTGACGCAGAGAACAATGGCTTCTGCGCCGATGGACTTGAGATTCTTTGCCGCGGTGCAGATATGGCGGGACACTTCGTTGTAGTTGCCTGCTTGGAAGAAACTGAAGAGCTCGGCGTGGTCGAAGGAGTGGAGGAGGAGCTTGGAGGAGTGCCCGCCGCCGAGACGGTGTTGGACGTAGGCGTTTATTTGCTTGTAGTAGAGGAGGGTTGCGTTGTAGGTTGTGCCGCCGAGAAGACCTAGGACACGCATCTTTGCTAGATATTTTCCAAGCCTTTCCTCTTTCTGTGGAAATATTGAGCTAGAGAGTTGAAGAGAAACAGGTAGCGATGAGGGGAGTTTGCAGTGATTAAACCTTCACCTTCAGTCGAGTGGAGGTGGCGTTGGTTGTGTTAGTGCAAGACCTCGAAGGAGCTAGCTCTAGCACGCTGGAAGTAATCCTATTGGTGGGGAGTACCTTATCAGCTGTCAGTAGTCTTCTCGCTGAACCCACTGCTTGTACTGCTCTAACGGCCGCATTAGAGCGAACGTTTCTTCCAAATAACAAGTCAAGATGTTTGGATAATTGAGATCGAATTACTGGAGTAAAAGCATTACTTTTAGACATTTGCACTAAGCCGTAGTTTTCTGGCGGCTATTTCACTATTTTAGCTTAATCAAAGGCTTAATTCGCTGGAGTTGAATCATCCAGACATCAGCACTTACAGTTTTTATCAAACGGGAAGGTAAAGGAAAATCAACATTTTTTAGGCAGAAAATATGCGAATAAAAAGATTGTTCCTTTCCCATTATACCAAGGACCAAGGAGGCAAATGGCTTTGTTGATGGACACATATGTCTTCTGTTCAGCAAATAGAGTGATGCGCTACCGGGTAACATCACCAACCTCAGCAAGTATAGGCGGATGCGATAATAACCGGAATTCACTAGTTGCGCTGTTTTCACGATCAAATCAGAAGACCTCAGCTTTCCCTGCTTATTCATTGCATTTTGAGCTCTCCAATGCCTCGTCAAAGTTTACAAGTGCGAGTTTCCTGGGATCCGTCCGATGACGCCGGAGGTCCGCGGGGCTCGGAGATGAGTCCGCGGTGATGGCTGCACATAAAAGACATCAACTTAGTCTGCAGCGATTTGAGCTATTCCCAGTTACATCTTCACCACGTCGCAATAGGCATCATTCACTGATAAATAACCTTTTGAATTTCACAAAATGACATCTACACCATCCTATGTTGACTGGACATCTTCTCTCGACAAGTACGAAAAAGGCTTTGAGAGTATCTTCATCGGCGAACCAGAAACAGCCCAAGCCGATCTCGAAGGCCTATTCACTCAAGACTATACTTCAATTGTTGACGGAAAACGCATCGCCTTTCCGGAATTCGTTGAGCATATTCAACATCTGCGCCAAGTTACGACAGCTATCAAAGTCCAGGTGACGCACTTTCTTCGCCAAGGCAACCAACTCGCCGAGCGCCATTTTGTTACAGCCGAGTTCTCCAACAAACCTCCATCCAAATATGAGGTCTTTCTCTTTGCGACTGTTGATGAGAATGGGAGGGTTAAGAACCTGGTGGAGACTTTGAGACAGATGGATGGTCTGGAGGAGCATAAAGATCTGGGTAGTGCTAGAGCTTGAGTGATTCACGCAAAGTGGATGAAAAGTCTAACGCTGGGAGTTCGCAAGGACTAGCTTTAGTTCGATTAATTATAATGACTATTAAGACTCCAAGGGTATAATGCTTTCTAAACTTGACATAAAAACAAACGAGAAAAACAAACGAGATTATTAGGTTTCCTTGACTGCCTCAATCAGCTTCCATTCCCACGTCGTCTGATGCTGAATACACTCTTGAAGAATCTCAGGGTCTTCCCACCACCAGTGTTCAGCGACGATGTATTCTCTCCATACTTCCATCCACAACATACGACCCACCAGATTACGAAGTTCCTGTCTAAGGCCTTCCTCGGATATGTGACCTTCTCTCACATACTGAAGCTGACAATTGTCAAGAGGAATGGCAAAGAAGGGAGTCGTCTCAATACAATCAGGATCGACACGAAGTGACGCGCCATTCAGCCAGAGAGGGAGTAACTTGCTTGGATTTGTGCAGCGGAAACTGGCTTCAAGATTAAAAAGGAGATGGTCCTCAATCCACGCTCGTAGAAGCGGGCCGAGAGTGCTAGTGACGGGAAGGGGGTCGATGATGGTGAGTTGCAGTGAACCACCTGGCTCAAGACATCGATGGATGTTTCGTAAAAGAGCGGGGATGTCTTGTGATGGCATAGCGAGAGGAAGACGTAGTGAGTGAACGGCTTCAATGGTAGATGGGGCGACGGGGAATGCGGAGGGTGATCTCACTGGTGTGAGGACAGGGTGGATGTTTGGGAAGGAAATGGGTGATAATGGTGCTGCGGAGAGATGATAGACTTGCTTGCTGTGATTTATGGCAGCGAGGTATGAAGTCACAGCTGTGAGATGTTAGTTGAGTGAGGTGAGCACATGAGTGAGCGTGACTTACCAGGTGTTTCATAAAGAGCAAGGATCCTCTTCGGCGGATCCGCCGACTCATCGCCAAGATCCTCATCGTGAATCTCTGAATACTCCGGTCCATGCATGTTGAACATGGCAGAGAGCATCCACTGCATCTTCTCAACCTCCAGGTCCTGACATAAACTTGGTGGGTTATTGACGCCCTGCGACTCAGCGAGACGCACAAGTCTCACCATGTTGTCCTCTTTGGCAAGTTGCTTGACACCCAGCTGCATCGCGTTGAGTTCCTTGGGGATGGTAGCTTCTGGCCCGGGGACATATTCATCTGGGAATTGGAAAGACGGCTCAGTGGGTGTGCATGCCCATTCACTTGGAGGCTGCCAACTATCGCTGCTTTCAACTCGTAGCGACGCTGTGGATGATGGCATGCGTCGTGGAGTCTTGGCTTTGGTTGGTGATCGGCTGCTCTGTGGACGTTGAGGTTGAGATCTAGATGAGGTGAGTACATGGCCGCGGTGAGTTGATATGAAAACTGACTGAGTGCTTGGTGAGCGTGCGCGATGCTTAGACTTGATACTCGGTGTCGCCATTATGGTAACGCCGCAATTAATGAGATACGGCGTATCGTAGGATGTGCGCTGAGACGTTGTCGCTTCTGTACTCCGCGCCACAAACGAATCATCGCTCAGAGCTTGAATGAGAGGCCACGGCTGTAGGATGACACGTTCAATGGTCTCTGTATCCCACGGTGCAGACGACGATGTGAGTGTTGGTGAAGGCGGAGCATGAAGCGTGTTATCCCTAAGGTATAACCCTACCGAAGCATTAGCACAAGATGAACAACCACTGCGCGATGTCGCAAACCTTGAGAGCGCTCCAGAATCTGCACATTTCGCCTTGAGCTGAGATTAACTGTCCTCGCCATGTTAATCGTCGTCTGCTCACTCCCCGTCGAAAACATCGAAGCCCCATCTGCCTCAAGTTCATAATTCCCCGCTCCAGCGCTCGCCTTCGAAGACGTCGACGACACAGAGTCGTCCCCCCTCTCAGCATTCTTTCGTTTACTGTAAAGGTTCCCAAGCGACGGTGCTTCGCAAGGAGAGTTAGATGCGCGACTAAAGATGGATCGCGCCTTTGTAGCAGATTTGCCAGCCATCGCTTTGTTCTCGCGATGTTCCTTTCGCGACTCCTTAGGAGCCGCCCAACTGACTTCCCACATGTTGAGGCGATATCGATCAAGGTCTGAGATTCGGAGAGCGAGGTTTGATGCTGGTTTTCGGAGGATGGAGTAGAAGCGGTCGCGGGTGGAAGACTCTGCCGCTGCATGTGGTTCTGTTAATGAAGACGGCGCCATGGTGTCATGCATGCTGAGCTGAAAGACAACAAGTGACGAAAAGTAAGATTGATGCGGGAGCAGGGAACAGGGAACAGGGGGGGGATAATCGGACGAGGGTTGCATACGAGATTAAACAAGAGAGACACTTACCCAGGGGATTGGGTCAAATGGGGGAAAGGGCTTGCAGCTGGCGAATGCAAGGCTGAACTCTATCGTCCTGTGGAGTCTGGAGAGTGTCGAGGCCTCGTTGCGAGCGGGATTCGCGGAAGTCTAATAGCGAAAGGTGGCTTGCGAAATGCATGAGCCTAGAGGGTCCTCGGAATAGAGTGGTTATTTACGCGAAGGACGCTTGTGTGTGATGGGCGAGATTAAGAATACGGTAGCTCACGATTTTCCCGAGGTGAAACGGTGATACCGAGAAAAGACGGGGCACACTTGAGTCTCCAGCTTTGACTGATGCAGGGGAAAACAGGCACATCACCTCATGTCATGGGTCTCGATGCGGCCTGGGCGTTGGAGTGGCTTGCGGCTATCGGACGCCTTTTTTTTCTTTCGTGCACTGGCTGAACATAACTTTGATGCCATTGTTTGCTTTGACAGTCAGTATGCCAATGTTTTGTTGGCATTGCACAAAGAGGTTACTCAAAGCAGTTTGTTGACAACGTTTGAGTTTATCGTTCGATCACTATTGTCAGCAACTCATGATGATTGTTTGTTTGTTAGGCATACAGCATTCACCATGTGCTGTTCCACAATAACCTTTGATTTTTCAACAAGCCCGTAATTGGCCCAAGCTGAAGGAAGTGCACGTACCATCGATCAAATACCTCGCGCCGATGCCGAGAAACCAGTAGCTCAAAGCATCACCTCTGCAAATCGTGGCTTAAAGTTCTAGACCATTTGCGGGGACGTGAGCACCAACACAAGTCTAGTCACGTAGAATCTCGATAAGCTAGCCTGGACTAAAATAACGCTGCCACGAGCTCAACACGCACAACCTTTTCCGCGTTGTTGGGTCTTGGTTTTCTTTGTGGCGCGCGGGATGGAGGGTGGCAAACAATTAACAATACAGCTCAGGGGTCTGTGGGTAGCACATCGGACCATGAATTCTCTTGCTATTTCCTTTGATTGACGGAACGGGAGTCCGAGGGACGGGCACATGCACTGACTGCACTGACATCTTGGAGGTTATTCACGTCACTCTTACACGGACGGGGCCAGTATCGGCGGATCGAGATGATGTATCATTTAATTATCGCAAACCACAAGAGAAATGACAATCACCCGATTAACTTGCCCCCCAGTCAAACTATCGAAACTCTCGTCCCGTCAATCTCGCTCTCGTACCTGACAATGGGCAACCAATAACTTTGCTTTTTTCTTTACGAGACACGAACCAAACCACATGGTTGGCGTGGCTTTTAGCGTTCCTCAGCCAGCCTCGCCAACGACCCGGGTAAGACTCCCATCAATATCGATTTCAGCGACTGCCGCTAAGACGAAGTTGGTGTGCGGTCTTGATTCTCATTGATCAGAATTGTTTCGTGTGGCGTGGTTGGTGAGACGTAACCATGCAGCGCGAGATGTCCAAGCGAGGTGTCAACAGTTGTAGGCTGCGTTATTATTTCTTTATCTCATGACACCCGTCATCCTTCTCGGCCATGTGCTGTATTTCTTTGACGTAAAGAAAAAAAATTACACAATCGACAGAGAATCGCACAAAGAAATCCAACAACCATGAAGAACCACGCGGCAGATCTAGCCGCAAGGTTCAACAGGCGTATCGCAACCTCCTTCATTGGCCGGTTCTTCAGGCTAGAAGGCAGCGGTCGTGTATGTTTCATTCCAGTTGCAGACCACTCTTTTACTAATCAGTTTCAGGGCGGTGAGATCGACGGGACGGCATTCTTGAGAGAAGTTCGTGCTGGTGCGACGACCTTTGCTGCCATGACGTATATCATTGCTGTCAATGTAAGAAATTTGTCAAGTGTATGTGAAGAGTGCTGATGAGATGTAGGCTTCTATTCTTTCGCAGACAGGTGGACCTTGTGTTTGTGATGAGACGAATAGGATTGATTGTGATAAGATTGATAGCTATGTGATATGTAAAGAGGGTGAGTCCATGCCAAGTTGACCAAGAAGAGGACTAATGAGTTTGCAGAGGTGAGGCGAGATCTCGTCACGGCGACGTCAGTCATTGCAGGGCTCGCCAGTCTTGTCTTTGGTCTCTTCACCAACCTCCCTATAGCTCTCGCGTAAGTACCCATCATCCAAGTCTTGACTCACCTAACAAGAAACAGACCTGGCATGGGCCTCAATGCCTACTTCGCCTTCCAAGTAGTAGGCTACAATGGCTCAGGCAGTATTCCCTACGGCGTCGCTTTAACAGCCGTCTTCACTGAAGGTCTCATCTTTATCTTCCTTGCACTGACGGGTATGCGACAATGGCTCGTCAAACTCATCCCGTCAACCATCAAGTCTGCAACGGGAGCTGGTATTGGTCTGTTTCTTACTGAGATCGGCTTGTCGTATGCTTCGGGTATTGGTGCTATCACTGGGGGTTTCAATGCGACGCCGCTGGCGATTGCTGGTTGTCCTGCTGATAAGATCAATCCGGATACTCAGATGTGTGACGGCGGGATAATGACTAGTCCCAAGGTAAGTCGATGATCCCAGTTGTCGAATGACATGCTGACAAATGAAAGCTTTGGACAGGGATATTTGCTGGTGGGCTAATGACAGCGTATCTCATGGCTTTTCGGATTAAATACGCTTTCATTGTTGGGATCGCATTTGTTTCAATCCTCTCGTGGCCGTAAGTCACTCAGTCCTCCGTGAAAACACAGGTTTCTCATCAGAAGCAGACGCGACACTTCCATCACATACTTCCCTTACACGCCAGAAGGAGACTCACGCTTCGACTTCTTCCGCAAAGTCGCTTCCGTCAACCCCATGAAGCATACCCTCAACGCTTTAGACTGGAACGTCGGCCAACACGGCACTCAATTTGCCCTCGCCCTCTTCACCTTTCTCTAGTAAGTTCTTCACCCACTCTGATCTCCCATTCACTGACAGACTCAGTGTCGATATCATTGATGCTACAGCAACAATGTTCTCCATGGTCCGTTTCTGTGGCGTTGTCGACGATCGAGATGGAGACTTTCCTCGCTCGACACTCGCTTACTGCTGTGATGCAATCAGCATTTCTATCAGCGCTCTCTTTGGTTGTTCGCCCGTTACGGCGTTCATTGAGAGCGGCGCTGGTATTGCTGAGGGCGGTCGCACGGGCCTTACAGCCATGACTACTGGTTTCTTATTTCTTTTGTCAATCGTGTTTGGGCCCATCTTCTCGTCTGTGCCGCCGTGGGCAACTGGACCTGCGCTGATTCTGGTAAGTGGTGAAACAGACATGGCCTGGACTTGACTGATGATTTTCAGGTCGGATGCATGATGGCTCGTCAGATCACTGAGATCAACTGGCGCTATATCGGCGACACCTTGCCCTCATTCGTTGTCATCGCCTTTGTTCCATTTTCGTACAGTGTAGCCTACGGCATCATCGCGTAAGTTCCCATCTCCCCACATTCAGCCCTCATCTAACATTTTCTCAGCGGCATGTTTCTCTACACAGCTCTAAATCTCATGATCTCCCTCACTGTCCGCATCTCGGGCGGTAGAATTGAGCCAGATAACTACGACATGAAAGAATACTGGACCTGGAAAGCGCCTGGGAGAAAGCCTTGGTTCGTCCGGGCTTTCAGGAACGTCACTTACTCACCAAAGGATAAGCATGAGTCTAGTCCTCAAAGTTTCGATGCCCATGGTGGCTTGGACTGTGAGATGGTGAGGGTTGCGTCGTCGGATGAGAGGAAGGATGGTGCGCGCGTGTCGGTTTCTGTACCTGTGCCTGCGCCTGCGCATTCTAGATTCTCTCGCTGAGGTAACTAGACTTTGGCTTCTGTAATACCTGGCTGTCTTGCATTGACGTGGCTGGGGCACATTTTTTAATTCTTGTATATACTTTTTAGTTCCATAAGACTTTACGCATTACTGCACCGAAGATTGATCAATCATTTGTTATCAACTAAAGACGTGTTTATTGCACAATCAGATGAATGCTAGCTGTTCTCTGGGATGCCCTGATACAGCTGCAAATTACTGGGAACCTCAATGAGGCTTCTTGCACGACTTTGGCTTCCATCCATCTGGCTTTAGGATTTGTCCAGCCGGATCGAATCCCGGCGCAACTATTCACATTAGTTCACCTCTTCACTCACTCAAATTCATGCCATTACTTACCAGTTGTCCCAACAAGAGTCCAGTCACCCAGACTCCTTGCACTCTGCCACTCCTCCGCCGCAACGACAACCTGCGGTCTCTGTCCACCAAAAAGGTCACTGCCCATCACGTGGTCCCTCGTGCAAGATCCGTCATTCTTGGAGAGAGACAGAACAAGCGGTGCGCCGGCGTAATAGTGCCAAACTTCGGCTGCGTCGAGTTTATGCCAGAGAGATTGCCCCGCGGAACCTTCGAGCAGATAGTAAATAGCTGTGCTGACAGATCGGTTGGTTCCTGGGATGGTCACCAGGTCTACGAAAGTTTGGACAAAGTACCCTTTTTCGGTGTTGGGTTCAAGTTTGAGTAGGTCAATGACTTGTTCTGCCGAACAGTCTGTGATGGGTTTGTGCTTGGTGCGGCGGTCAACAGATTCGGGGATATGGAGGGCCAGGCTGAGGGGGAGCCATGAGAGAGCTGAAGCGAAACGCATTGTCGATGAGTCAAATTGAGATAGTTATCCGTATAAGCAAGAGATGCTGTTGAGTCAATGGCCCAGCCAATTCATGCTGACATCCTTCATCCTTTTGTAGCTCCTCCTCAAGCCATGCTTACTCCCGGCAGTTCCGGATCGACAATGATGCGGGGCCGCTGGAGGTGTCAGATTCACCGCTTGCAAGCAGTAAAGCGTGAATCACCAATCTCACTCATGTATGCCGGCGTAGAACAGTTGCATCTGAAACATTCAGGTGCAGAAGAATTCAACAGTGACAGCTTATATAACTCCTCGAGGCACCAAAGGTTTGTGGGTCCTCGGTGACGCAACAGCCAACCAATATATTTACTTAGATTAGCTAAGCGATTTGCAAAGAGCCTTATCTCACAAATTAGCATTAACCCACAAGCCTTCGGTGCCTCAGGAGATGGGCATGTCTCGGCACATCTAGTGCAGAATTAATACCACTAAGATAGAAACCAGCCTGGCTAGAGAACCAATTGAAGACTGAGTTAAAGTTTATGTGGGCTTTATGCAAGACTATTGGTTTTACTAGCATGGTTTAACATAAGGCTATTGTCTACTAGCATGGTTTAACACAAGACTATTGGTTCTACTAGTACTGCGGAAATTGCATATTGTTTATGAAAGAAAACTAATAAAAGAGACTCTTCCCATTTTCAGTCTCTGTGTCGGTTTGTCAACCTTTGATTTTGCCCAGCCAGTCTGTTTGACGTCCACTCGTTACTTCAAAACCGCTCATCATGGTTGCCCTTCATTCTGTTTTTGTCTTCTGCGCAGTCGCTAGCCTTGCATCTGCGGGACCATGCAAGCCTGGAAGCTCCCTCTCGCTCTCTGAAACCAGCTCTGCGGCCTCCACCACCGAGACTACATCGCTTGAGCCAACCACTACTGCGACCTCAACCACTCTGGCCGAATCGACTTCGACGGACATCACAGTCGAGACTAGCCTCACAGAGACGAGTACAGAGGCTGCCTCCGACACCACCTCCGCAGCCACTGTCGAGCCAAGCACCACTACCTTGGTCACGTCGAGCGCAGATACAACTACCACCGAACCAGCCACGACCACAACTGCAGCGGCGGTTAGGTGCATCCCAGATCAATGCGTTGGCACTATCAAGATTCAATGCGATGTGGTCATCTATGGCCTAGTGAATTATGTCAACGCCGCCAATACCCAGGCTTGCGCAGACCTCTGCAATGCAGATGACACTTGCGGCGGCTTCACGTTCGATTATACTTTCAACCAGTGTTATATGACTACCGCTGCCGATCTGTCACAGCGAAATGTTGGGCCTTATACTGGTTATGATACCGGAATCAAGGGAACATGCCAGGGCGGCGACTGAGATGGAGTAATTGGCTAGATTGATGTACCCTCACCGGACCTACCTACTAGATTTATTGTTGTAATATATAATAAATTTATCCTTGTTTCCCCTTCTTAATAGTATAACTTACTTTATTCTATATATAGTAAATGACTTTTACTTTTTTTACTTTATATTTTATATGTATTATTATTTATGTTTCTCTTAGTATTTATAAGTTAGACTATAAAGGCCTTTTAAATACCTTTACAGTCTTTAAATATTTAAAAGCTTTTTACTTAAAAAGTTATATAGAATTGATTTTTAGCCCTCCTCTCTTATCTTCAAAAGCAGTACACTGGGCGAAACAGTGATCTCACTCACAGAGCGGGTACCGCCGCGTGCCGGGGTCTGGACCCTTAAATGTCTTAATCGGGAAGCCCCGATATTAGAAGAGTCATCAGATAAGAAAGTCTACTTGAGTGACGAGTATTCCTCTCAACTCAACCAGACTTTGGCTGTCTTGTTATACTCAAAATGGCAACCAAAGAGCCCCAAGAAATTCTTGCTGCACTTCTCCAAACAGTCGAGCGCGACATCGTCCCGCTGACGAGTGATGGCGTCCGCTCAGGCAGCAAAGTCTTTGGCGCCGCAATCCTCTCATCTGAGACCCTCAAACCTCTAACCGTCTCGACGAACAACGAGCGCGCCTCACCCCTTCTCCACGGCGAGATAAATTGCATCCAGACATTCTACACGCAAACATACCCCGATTCCAAATCTCGACCGAATCCCCGCCAAGACTGTGTCTTTTTCGCAACCCATGAACCTTGCAGTCTGTGTTTGAGCGGAATCACATGGTCCGGGTTCAAAGAGTTGTATTATCTGTTTACATATGAGGATAGTCGTGATCAGTTCGCTATTCCGTATGACATTGAGATATTGGAGGAGGTATTTCGGGTGAGGGCTGAGGGGGAGAGTGATGAGGCTGTTGGGAGGAGGGCCCTGTATAATAAGCGGAACAAGTTTTTTACCGCCAAAAGTGTCAAGGATCTTGTTGAAGAGATTGAGGATGGAGATGTGAGGAAGCGGTGGAGTGAAGAGGTTGATAGGGTGAAGGCATTGTATTCTGCATTGAGTGATGAGTATCAGAAGAACAAGCAGAGTGGTATAGAGACATCAAGTACTTGGAAATAATTCACAAGTTTCATGGAATCGGGATGAATCTTGGATTCTGTATGCCTCTTCACTCCCTGTAGGGGTTTGAGTGAGATGTTGATAGGGCTTACTCCACCAACTTAAACCGAGCTGTTGAGATACCCTATACAAGATGGCAGTAGTGACAGATTTCTGTGGTGATGCACTAGGTACAGCTTTTTAAAGACCACTATATTGCCAAATTAATTCTTATAGAATAAACATTCTACAACAGAAACGGTCAATTGATGTTGTGAACGAGGAGAGAAAACTTGATGGTGCATCTCATCGTAATCTTAGCTGAATCTCAAGCCTCACAGGCCAAAAATGACGGCCGAGTAATGCGCCACGCCCTGCAATCCCCAGATCGCGCGTAACCACTTCTAAACAAAATCGACTTTCCTATCGGAAAAACAATCCCATATGAATCTCAGATGCGGATCAATCTCTCCTCAAAAATTGATGCTTGAACAAAACCCCGATCGAAAAATCGGAGCCCGAGATCTGGATCGGGCCGCTAGCATCTTAGCGTCGGCCTAGAAGCCTGGAAAAAGGATCATTCCCCGTAACCCTGTTACATCATCTGCTTATTATGCATGACCTGGCAATTCATGCTGCATCATCGTGAGAAGCGCTTTGCTGTAGACTAGCCAGATCAGATTATCCTTTAATAACAGAACTCGATAATGCTATGGTGTAGACTGTAAAATAACGGACCATGTGAGGTTATCACGACGTGTATTGGTATCAGGAGAAAGCTGACCTAACTTAGGTACAGGTTTCATGAAGATCATCTCGGCTAGTCTCAGTCTCAACGTCATGGCTTGATCTTGCCTTGGCAAGCCCACAAAATAATACCGCAGTGAATACGACAAACCTTCCTTTGTCAACATGCGTTTGTTGACGATGGAGTCCGATATCGCACATGATCTCGACAAGCTGAACATTCGCGACATTCTCAACGCAGACTCCCGACCGACGTTTATTATTGATCTTGACCCTGATGACGAGACGCCACTGCGCTCAAAGGCCATCCAGCCTGTGTTTTGCAACAGTGCGCTTGCGACGCATGAACAACTGCTAGATGCGGTATGCGGTGAGCAGAGCGAGAGCGAGTACGGAGAATTCAAGACTTGGGCCACGGGAATCACGAAGCAGGATGATTCGAAGGATGTGTTTCCCTTGTTCTTTCTGTACAAGGGCTTGCTTTGGACGGGGTCGACTGTCGCCAAGAGATGGAGATTGATCAGTGGGAATCGACTTTGGCAGCATCCTGATACGCCAGCGAGTCTATCGTCGAGCGCGCTTTCGAGAGCGAGTACGCCGGGTCCGAAGGATCAAGATACTCCAACGGGAGAGATTTCAAAGACCCCAAAGCAAGACGAGGCGAAGGAAACACAGCAAACCCCGAGTGAAGATGCGTCGCAGGAAATGACGCCGACAGAAGCAACCTTGATAGCATCCACACCGCGAAAATTCCCATTCAGATCATGGTGGCGAGGCGGTACCTCCAAGGGAAGTTCAGATCGTAATACAGGCAGTTCGAGCAGCGGCTCTATCATCCTAGGTAAACCCGAAAAGGCTGTGGCAGACTGGACAGTCCCGAACCCGAAAGGCCTCTTATCACCCTACATCAGCCTCCTCCGCGCCATAGACTGGTCCTCAACACCCCTGGGCCCAATGTCCTCCTGGTCCCCCGAACTGCGCCAGGTAGCCAACCTCGTCATAAGCAACCCGCACCCCGCCAACATCTTCTGGGGAAGCGACATGACCATGCTGTACAACGAAGCGTACGCCGTCGCATTCGCTGGAAACAAGCATCCGTCTATGCTAGGCACCGGTGCGTCGGGGCCTTGGTCTGAGGCTTGGGATGTTCTTGGGCCAGCGCTGCAAGAGGTTGTGAGGACTGGTGTGAGCTTCAGAAGCGACAACAATTATCTGGCGTTGTTTAGGAGGGGCTTCTTGGAGGAGACGCATATCTGCTGGTCGCTTACGCCGCTGTATGGTGGGACGGAGAGGATTGTTGGGTTTTATAATGCGCCGTTTGAGACGACGGATTTGGTCTTGAGTCAACGACGCATGGGGACTATTAACAAAGTGAGTGAGTCGTTGAGGAAAGCGACGAGTATCAAGAGCTTCTGGAAGTCTGTACTAGATGGCCTTGAGGATAATCATCGAGATGTCCCCTTTGCGCTTCTGTATTCTGTCGGCGAGGCTGAAGAAGCAGATCATCAGTCTAGTTCGTCGGGGAGCACGATATCAAGCAAGTCGTGTTATCTGGAGGGAACGATTGGGATACCGCTTGGCCACGATGCCGCACCGCAGCAGATTGACCTCAAGAGAAGTTATCAGGGATTCGTGCCGTCTTTCAGAGAGGCAATGCGGACAAGGGAGCCTACGCTTGTGAGGATACGAGATGGAACGCTACCTGAGGATCTACTCCAGGGGATTCAGTGGCGAGGATTTGGAGAAGCTGGCACGGAAGCGATAATATTCCCAGTTCGACCTACCAATGGCGAGACGGTACTGGCGTTCCTCGTGCTGGGTGTCAATCCCCGAAGACCTTATGACGAGGGGTACATCTCCTTCGCAACGCTTCTCAACAACCAACTCGCCACTTCACTCGCATCTACCATTCTCTTCGAAGACGAGACCCGACGCAGCCGCGACGCCGCAGAAGCAGCAGCTCTGGAAAAGGAGGAGCTCACACAACAACTGAATCTGCAAGCAAGTCGTCTTCGACGAATGACAGAGCTATCGCACCTGGGCATGTTCCTTACTAGTCCAGAGGGTATACTCCGGGAAGCAAATGATCGCTTCTACGAAATGACGGGCCATAGTCGAGACGCTCAGGGTGATGTGTCCTGGGCTGATCTCATGAAGAACTCGAGCAGTGTAATGGAAGAAGGATGGCGTCGAATAACACAGGATATGCTCCCCTGGTCAGGAGAAGTAAAGCTCCGAGAAAGCTCTGACAATCCCGTCAACATCCACGGCGAAACTATCGACTTTTGGGTTCTCATCACAGCGCATCCCGAAGTCTCCGCTGGCGGCACTTTGAGGTCCATCATGGGTTCTATCACGGACATATCACATCTCAAGTGGGCACAAGGTCTACAGAACCGGAGACTGCAAGAAGCAGAAGAAAGACGACGCCAGCAGAACGAATTCATCGACATAACATCTCACGAGATGCGCAACCCCCTGAGTGCAATTCTCCAATGCGCAGACGACATCACCTCAGCGATGCAAGCCTGCCGCGCCAACGGAATTGCAGCGTCGCAGGACGTCATAGAATCATGCTTCGACGCGTCGCAGACGATAGCGCTCTGCGTTCAGCACCAAAAGTCAATCGTGGACGATATCCTCACCGTTTCAAAACTCGATTCCAACCTCTTGCTGATAACGCCGGTGGTGTGCCAGCCGCAGGCCATCGTTGAGAGGGTGGTCAAGATGTTTGAGTCAGAAATGCTGGCGAAGGACATCACGCTTGAGATTGATATCGGCGCTGAGTTTGAGAAGCTAGCTGTGGACTGGGTTGCCATGGACCCGAGTCGCATTCTCCAGATCCTTATCAATCTCATGACAAATGCTATCAAATTCACGGCGTCTTCTGCGACGAGGGTGATCAAAGTGGCTGTTGGGGTGTCCAGAGATCAACCGGGCATTGACAACATTCCTGACTTTTCCTTTGCGCCTACGAGGGGTGAGATCGGGAGTGTCGTTGGATCTGATGAATGGGGTTCCGGAGAGGGTCTGTACATAAGGTATAGGGTCCAGGATACGGGCTGTGGGTTGACCGACGATGAGAGAAAGCTTCTGTTTCAACGGTTCAAGCAGGCTAGCCCGCGAACGCACTACAAATATGGCGGCAGCGGTCTTGGCTTGTTCATCTCGAAACGGTTGGCAGAGCTACATGGCGGCCGAATCGGCGTTGCGTCAACAGCAGGCAAAGGCAGCGATTTTGGCTTCTACATCCAAGCCCGACGAAGTTTACCCCCCGGCGAGCAAACATCCCCCAAACCAATCCTCTCCGAAACACCGTCTACCAAAGAGACAGTCCACCTCCTATCCCCCAACCCCTCCGCCCGAACCCGCCGCGAGAGCATCCTCGCCGCCGTCTTCACCCCGTCATCCTTAACGATCCACGTCGTCGAAGACAACCTCATCAACCAAAAGGTCCTCGTCAACCAGCTCCGCAAAGCAGGCTGCACCGTGAGCGCCACGAACGACGGGCTCGAAGCCTTGGAATTTCTGAAAAAGACCCATTTCTTTAA